>CAJQZJ010033165.1:2116351-2144859 GCA_907164525.1 Lophiomys imhausi
GTCAGCCATGAAAGCATACATAAGTGTAGCATTACACATATTGAACAACTTCGCCAGCATGTGCTGTCATTTGAGTTTTTGATCCTAGCCATTCTGACAGGTGTGAGATGGAATCTCAGAGTCGTCTTGAGTTGCATTTCTCTGATGATTAAGGATGTTGAGCATTTCTTCAAGTGTCTCTCAGCCATTAGGGATTCCCCCTTTGTGAATTCTCTATTTAGCTCTGTCCCCCATTTTATGATTGGATTATTTGGTTTCTTGGCATTTAATTTCTTGAGTTCTTTGTAGATTTTGGATATTAGCCCTCTGTCAGATGTGGGGTTGGTGAAGATTTTCTCCCAGCCTGTAGGCTGCCGTTTTGTTCAAATGACAGTGTCCTTTGCCTTACAGAAGCTTTTCAGTTTCATGAGGTCCCATTTATTGATTGTTGATCTCAAGTCCTGAGCTGTTGGTGTTCTGTTCAGGAAGTTGTCGCCTGTGTCAATTAGTTCGAGGGTTTCTCCCACTTTATCTTCTAGTAGATTTAGTGTGACAGGCCTTATGTTAAGGTCTTTGATCCACTTGGACTTAAGTTTTGTACAAGGTGATAAGTATGGGTCTAGCTTCATTCTTTTCAGCAAAGTGGCTGGATACAAAATTAATTCAAAAAAATCAGAAGCCCTTCTTTATACAACAAACAAAAGGGCTGAGAAAGAAATAAGGGAAACAACCCCCTTCACAATAGCCACAAACAACATAAAATACCTGGGGGTAACTCTAACCAAGCAAGTAAAGGACCTGTACATCAAGAACTTCAAGCCCTTGAAGAAAGAAATGGAAGAGGCCTTTAGAACATGGAAAGATCTCCCATTCTCATGGATAGGTAGGATCAACATAATAAAAATGGCCATCCTACCAAAAGAAATATATAGATTCAATGCAATTCCTATCAAAATACCAACACAATTTTTTATAGACTTGGAAAAAGCTAGTCTCAATTTCATATAGAACAACAAAAAACCCAGAATAGCTAAATCAATCCTGTACAATAAAAAAACATCTGGAGGTATTACCATCCCAGATTTCAAGCTGTACTACAGAGCAATAGTTGTAAAAACAGCATGGTATTGGTATAGAAACAGACCAGTAGATCAATGGAATCCAATTGAAGATCCAGAAATAGACCCCCACACTTATTGCCACCTAATTTTTGACAAAGAAGCCAAAACGGCACAATGGAAGAAAGACAGCATCTTCAACAAATGGTGCTGGTCCAACTGGATGTCCATTTGTAAAAGAAGTTTCTTTGATAAGGATGTTGTCTTTCCTCTGGTGTGTTTTTGGTGTCTTCATCAAATATCAAAAGGCTGTGGTTATATGTACTTGTGTTCCTCATGTTTGGCTCTTCTATTTTGTTCCATTAATCTACACGTGTGTTTTCTGCCAGCACCATGATGTTTTTATTACTATAGCCCTGTGACACAGCTTAGCAACTGCCATGATAATCCCTCAGACATAGTTCTTTTTGCTCAGGGTTCCTCTAACTATCCTAAACCATTTGTGATTCCATGGTAATTTTAGGATTTTTAAAAATATTTCTGCCAAGAATGACATGCAGATTTTAGTTAGAATTGCATCGAGTCTGTATGGTCTTGGTAGGATGATCATTTTCACACTATCAGTTCTAAAAATCCGTGAGCATAGGCAGTTCTTCTGTCTCCCAGAGTCATCTCCAATCTCTGTCTTCAGAGATCTAAAGGCTTCATCATTAGGGTCCTTTACCTCTGTGGTTAGGTTTGTTTCTAGATTTTCTTTTAAAATGCTGCTGTGAATGGGTATCTCTCAATGTTCTTTCTCAGCATGTTTATTACTAGCATATAAAAAAGTCTACTGGTTTTTGTAAGTTGAATTTGTATTCTGCCACTTCGCTGAAAATATTGATCATTTCTAGTTTTCTAGTGAAATTTTGGACATCTCTTATGCATTCAATATTACCTGAAAATAAGGATAATTTGACTAAGTCTTTTCCTATTTGTATCCCTTTAATTTCCTTCTATTGTCTTACTGACCTAGCTAGAGCTTCAAGATCCATGCTGAATGAGAGTGGAATAGTGAGCAGCGCTGTCTCTTTCCTGGTTTTGGTAGGATTGTCTTGAGCTCTCTCCATCTTGGATGATAGTAGATGTTGGTTTGTCATATACTTCCTTTATTGTGTTAAGATGTGTTCTCTCCAGGATGTTTATCATGAAGGAATGGTGGATTTTGTCAAAGACGTTTTCATCATCTATTGGGGTGATCTTGAGATTTTTTTTTTCATGAGGGCTCTGACCTAATCTATATTTTTTGTTTTGTTGTGTTTATTTATTGCTTCAAGTTACATCCCCATCACAGTGCCTCATTCCAACCCTCCCGGTTCCACCCTCCCACCTTCTCCTCCCTCTCCCACCTTTCCCACTCTTCCCATGTGGAGTATCCCTACATATCAGCCCCTCTCAGCTCAACAGTCATATGTGGGCTAAGAGCTTCCTCTTGCACTGGGGGCCAACATGGTGACACTCCTAGGGAAAACTGTCCCCTTAATAGGTAACAAAGTCTATGTTCCTGTTCCTTTTAGTGTGTTGGTTGTAGGATAGTTATCCTGTATTACATGGCTAAAATCCGATTATAAGTAAATAGATGCCATGTGTATCCTTCTGAGTCTCGGTTGGCTCACTCAGGATGAACTTTTCTGCTTCCATCCATTTGGCTACAAATTGCATGATTTCCTTGTTTCTGATAGCTGAGTAGTATTCCATTGTGCAAATGTACCACAATTTTGTATAACAGTATTTATGCCTATTCTTCTAAAACTATTCCTATTTTATACAACTACTTTTTAAGACAAGACATTAAGTAATACATATATAGTTCAACATTGCTGCCTACCTCACATGACAGTCACATTCTTCTTTTTTAAATAGACATATTTTTTAATTTTCATTTTATTTTATGTGTATGGATGTTGCCTGTATGTATGTGTATGCATTATGTGTGTATCTGGTGTCAGTGGAGGCCAGAAGAGGGTGTTGGATTTCTGGCACTGGAGTTACAGGCAGTCTTGAGCTGCCATGTGGGTGATGGGAATCAAACTCAGGTCCTCTGGAAGACCAGCCAGTTCTCTTAACCACTAGACCATCTCTCTAGCCCATTACATTCCTTTTTTTGATGTGTTACTTTATAGGTAAATTCTTAGCTCTGACTCAGTGGTTCTCAACCTGTCTCAACCTCTTTGGAGGGCTGAACAACCCTTTCACAGGAGTCGAACGTCAGGTATCCTGCATATCGGATATGTACATTAAAATTCATAACGTAGCAAAATTACAGCTGTGAAGTAGCAACTAATTTTATAGTGGGGAAGAGGTCACCACATGAGGAACTGCATTAAAAGGTCCCACAGCTATGAAGGCTGAGAACCAATGCTCTAACTACTCTGCATGGGGTCTGGAGCAGCGGAGTTAGCACGGGTGAATTATGTGGATTCTCAAGCTGCACAGAAGGCCTGAGTTTTAACAGCCTGTGGGTAGTTCAAATGCACAAATGAAAAACAATCAAATGAATTTAAAATGTCTAGGTCATAAAAGAGAAAGTTGGGGTGCAATGAAGCTTAACTGGTGGAATACTTAGGGAGCATGAAAGGAGCTCTGAGTCCCATCCCCAGCATTGCATAAAAAGGGATGATAGCATACAGTTGTACTCTCAACATTTTGTAGGTTAAGGCAGGAGGACTGGAAGTTCAGGGTCACCTTTGATTACCTACTGAGTTCACGATCAGTCTAGAATACACAGCCTGTGTCCAAAAAATAAAAATGGACAGCAACTCCTAGGAATTCTATTACTAGGAGATTCTGAAGCAAATCAAGACAGCTGGCAACCTAGAAGGAAGGACACCAAGAGGGAAACTCATAGAATCAAATAAGATCTATAGTTTAACAGCATTGTGTCAACACTGACAAATTGCTGTGGCCATGCAGTTTGTTAGAGCTGGCAGGAGCCAGGGGAAGGGTGTACACAAACGCTTCAATGGTTTTACAAATTTACTAGAATATAATGATATTTATAGTTAATTTTTCATGTTAAGGCCTGATTTAAGTCTAAGCTCTGGTATTTTAAAACTCAGTGACTTTTTGGGGACTGTTTCCTCACTAGAGAATGAATTAGGACGGAAGCTTCTTCAGCTCCACTTGAGAACCACAGAATGGCTTCCTTACTCATAGGGACTGTCCTACTTTCTTCCAACAAAGCAAACAAACATAGATGAGACGTTGCTGAAAGGGGAAATCTTGGCAAAAATCATGAAATTATGTTTGAGGTAATTCATTTCCACTGCTTTCTTTTCCAAATGGCAGGCCCCAACTGGTGAGGAGCCAGAATCCTCTTTAAAAGTTACCAGGCCAACAGGAAACTCACTCAGCCAAAAGCATTTCCAGAAAAGAGATTTTTGTTTTGAGAAACAAAGAATGAAAATTGCTAGAGAACATAAAAGTGCACTACTACCTGTTAAAAAAAATAGTGGAATTTGTTAGATGGGGATGGACGGAGGCAACAAAAGAAGACATCCATCTCTAGACACAGAATTGTTCCTTAATCAGAACAGCGGAAGGCCGCCATCTCTCCCAGGAGTGAGGCTGTTGTGTGGCTCTTAGGGTTTTATAGGATGGAAAACCGGGAACTTTGGGGGTGGAAGAGTCCTCTTTGGGGAAGGTCAGTCCCCTGCAATCTGGAAGAGTGGACTCCAGCGGGGTTAGTATGTGGATCTTCTCATCTGAAGATTCCACGGGTATTATCAGTCGCATCTGCTTTGTTGTCCTGGGAATCTAGGCCCAGCTGAGGCTTTTAGGCCAATAACCCTTCAGAATTAATAAGAGTTGTTTTGTTCCAATTTTCCCCCTAGGGTTATCAAAGTAGTTTTAGAATCACATGAATAAATTTGTTATTTGCTATTGAAATTTAACTTTGCAATTTAAATTTAATCTGTAATTTAAAATCCATCTGCTTGTACTTAGAGTATTGTTGAAACTTATTGTCTCTCTAGTCCTAGCAAGTAGGGAGACTATCCCAGGAATGCTTTTGGCAGTCACAAAACCAAATCCGCTTGGCAGCGCTCATTTCCCTAGCGCCCTCCCACACCTACATACTCATCTCTCCTGACTATGTCTGACATTCCAGGCTTTCTTCTTCCAGCAGTTTTTGCCTCCCTCTTTATTTCTCAGGAGTTTTCTTATCCCTGCTTCTAACTCAAGCAAAGCTGAAGGACACAGTGAAACAGGTAGATCCTCTCCTTTTCACTACTCCCCCCATTGGGCAAGATTCTCTTAGGGAGGTTACCTTTTTCCTCCTCTCATTTCAGCGGTTCACTCACGAAGAGTCTCCTTCAACACAAGAACTAAGTGTATTCAATCGGTAGCATTTGTAAGAATGTTTTGGTTTGGTTTCAAGGCTCACTGGAGAGTTTCTCCGATCTGTAGAGAATTCCTCCAGAAAACTCTCCGGATGTCATTTAGAACGTTGTGCTCTAAGAGAAAGAGCCATTTATTAGAAGGAAACGGGGAGCTGTTGGGGGGCGGGGAGGGGAGATATATCTTAACTTAAAAAAAAAAAAGGAATCGGATGGGGGGTTGTGTAGGGAGGGGATTGTAATTGAGATGTAACTTGAAGAAATTAAAAAAATAAAAAATAAAAAAGAATGGTATGCTCCTAGAGGAGATGGCAAGACTATTTTAATGGCTTGAACTTTGAGTGTGCTCAGAGCCAGAGGCCCTGAATAACATTCTTTCCACATTGCTCAGTATCATTACTCCAGGAAGAAAACTATATCCTGACAGTGACTGTGCTCAGCCAGTACTTGTTGGGATTACCTGATCCCTTTTACCTGCTTGGAGTTGCTCTTAGCTGTTTAATATTAACTATTTACTCCTAGGTGACTCTTTTAACTACAGTACTAGACTCTACCATAAAATGACTTTAATCCCTATCTGAATTAAATATCTGAAGTTTTGTTCCCTTTGAGTACCAAAACAAAAGACATTACTTGAATTGTTCTTCATGGAATTGTCATTTACATATTCTGCCTTGCATTTAAAGCAGGCTGTACTTTAAGATTTCTGGATGAGACCTATTATGAGACATGGTGCCCCTCCTGAAGGGAAGCACACAGCAGCCCGATTTTATCTGCTATCCCAGCCTCACACTCTTTAGAATTCTTAGGTCATTGTCCTTTTGTCTTCCCCAGTATGCACCTACACGGTTGCTCATATGCCTCTCTGAGTATGTTCTACTGTCTTCTAATCTGATGTAGTTTTGGAATGATATGTGGAACCATAAAAGTGCATATAAAATAAAAGTCTTCAGACCTACAGTGCAGTGTGTGATACCACTCACATTAGCTATGAGTATGATCCAAAGGAAGTGAGAAAGAAAATAATATGACTCATCATCAGACATGTTTCTTTTAAGAGTCTCTTTTGAGTAACTGGGTTACGAAATACAAGCTTATGCTACTTTTTGAGATGTACTTCATAAATTATAAATTTTACTGATTATAAATACAATGTGGCTGACAACGAAGATTAATCATCACAGGATATTACTAATAAAAGCCCTTAAGGGTATTAATGAACAAGTTGTTTCGTGGACATATAAGTGCAGAATTTTTTTAATGGATTTAATCCTATCACTGGTTTTTATAAGACCCTTACACAAAATGATTCCTTCAACTATATTTATTGACTTCTAATTTTTAGAACTTGCAAGTGAAATGTAACTACTGTTTTAGAAAAGAACAAAAAGCAGAGAAAGGAGCATGATAGGCAGAAGAGGGAAAGATGTGATGCGTCCGAGGACCCAAAAGAAGGCCATGTGTAAGAGTGTGTTATCTGATGTAGGGACACTCCACTCTGGAGGAGTGGGATGGAATGGATGGGGGTAGAGGGTGGGAGGGTGGGGCTGGAAGGGGTGGAAAGAGGGTACTATGATGGAGATATAACATGAAGTAATAAATAAACATAAAAAAAGAAAAAAGAAAAAATGTTATCTGAAGGATGAGTGCTGGGAGATGAGGATGTCTGGAGTCAGAGTAGGGAGGACCTTTTGGGACATACTCAACATACTGGATTTCATCTTAGCTTCATTCAGTGGTTGATCTTTGCAAATAGAATAATATGGCTTAGGGGAGGATGGACTTGTAAAGGGGAAGCAGATAAATATCCAGTAGCAGAGCTTTGGACAAATGGGCATGCTAGGCTTGAGGTACAGAGATGAGGGCACATATAAAATATTTTTGTACGTGAGTTCCTATCATCAACTGAAAGAAATTAATTTTTATGTAAAAAGCGATTTAAACACAGTTGAGTAATTTAGAAAGTACTATTTTTGAAATCTCAATTTTTTTTGAGGGGAGGGTCTCTTAGGGTTCTATTGCTTCCATGACCAAGGCAGCTCTTATAAAAGAAAGCATTTAATTGAGGCTTACTTAGTTTCAGAGGTTTAGTCCATTATCATCACAGCAGGGAGCATGGCAGCGTGCAGGCAGCCATGGTGATGGCGGATAAGCTGAGAGTTCTAAATCTGGATCCACAGGCAGCAGGAAGAGAGAGTTGCTGGGCCTGGCTTGGGCTTTTGAAAATCTCAAAACCCACCCCTAGTGAAACACTTCCTCCAAGGCCATACCTTCTAATCTTTTCAAATGGTGCCACACCCTACTGACCAACCATTCAAATTTATGGGCCTCTGGGGGCCATTCTCATTTGAACCACTACAAATTATTTTCTATGATTCATTGGAATGCATTTCCAGACATATCTAAAAGAAATGAGTTTAAGAAAATAAGATAACTTTACAAAATGAAGAATGAGAAATGAGATTGCTAGTTCAGTTTCAAGTACCAAGGAGTATCAGGAGTAACAAGTATCAGGAGAAGAGATTTGCCAATGAGTGGAGTCTGACTGCACCCCTTTCTCCAAGCTTCTTATTAGAAGAATGGGCACAGAAACCAGCTTCTTCATTTGGTTTAAGATGTGCCTCTGATGAAATAGAGAGATATATAAAAATCAATGGTAGCCTTCCTGTATGCCAAGATTTGTTTTTTGAAGCACATATGAATGGGATTGATTCTCTGACTTCTTTCTCAGTATGTTTATTGGTGGTGTATAGGAAGGGTACTGATTTTTATATGTCAGTCTTGTATCATGCTATTTGCTGAATGTGTTTATCAGCTGTAAGAGTTTTCTGATGGATTCTTTAATGTGGGGGTCTCTGCAAACACCACAAACATCACAATGTATCTCCTTGTCTCTTTGCTCTACTTAGGACTTCAAGTACAATATTGAACAGGAATGGAAAGAACAGCTTTGTCTTTTTTTCTGGTTTTAGGATAAATGCTTTGAGTTTTTCTCCATTTAGTTAGTAGTTTATATTGTCTTCCTTATGTGGAGATACATACTGTGTATCCCTTGGTCTTCCAGGTCTTTTAACATGAAGTGATATTGGATTTTGTCAAAGGCCTTTTCTGCATCTAATGAGATGATGTTGTGGTCTCTATCCTTGAGCTCATTTATGTGGTAGATTATATTTATTCAATTCTGTAAGTTGAATCATTCCTGTGTCTCTGGAATGAAGATGATTTGATTATACTAGGTGATTTTTTGATGTCTTTATAAATTTGGCTTGCAAGTAGTTTTTAATTATTTCTTTTATTTTTGTGATTGTGATATAATTTTATCATTTCTTCTTTCCCTTTTCCCTCCAAATCCTCCCACATACTCTTTTTTTGTTCTCTTTCAAATTCATGCTCTCTTTTCTCATTAAGTGTTTTACTGGGAATTTTTGCATATATGTTCATCAGAGAGACTGGCCTATAACTTTCTTTTTGTTGAGTATATGTACAGTCTTGTTATTTGTAATATTGGTTTTATAAAATTGATTTGGAACTGTTCCTAGTCTATTTTATGAAATACTTGGGGGAGTATTGGATCTTCTAAGAAGGCCTGGTAGAATTCTGAGCTGAATCCATATGACCCTAATAGGCATTTTTAGGTTAGGAAATTTCTAATTACTGCTTCCATCTCATTGTATATTATAGATCTGTTTAAATTATTTACTTCATCTTTATTTAGCTTTAGTATGCCATATATTTCTAGAATTCACCCATTTCTTGATATTTTCCAGTTTGTTGAAATATAGATTTTTAAGATATGTTCTTATGATGCTCTGTATTTCCTCAATGTCTGTTGTGATGTCTCCCTTTTTGTGTCTCATTTTATTAGTTTGAATCCTGTGTTACTTTTGGTTGATTTGGCTAATGCTTTGTCAATCTAGCTACCAATCCTTTGTCTCATTGATTTTTTTTTTAAATACTTTATTTTTTTTCTTCAAGTTACATCTCAGTCACAAACCCTTCCCTATTCCCCCTTCCTATCCTGCCCTTCCACCCTCTTCCCCCCAGAAGTTTCCCCTTTCAGTCCAACAGATGGTTCCTTCTCTTATAACAGTAAATACTATACAAAACAACAGATATAAATATGCCACATTTATGAGAGTTAAATGGCCCAGTATACCTTCCCAATGACCAGTTTATACATATTTGGCCCCTGACTTTGACATTCTACTATCTAAACATTTCCATGAGTTTAAAGGTCTATATCTGACTCAACATTCATACTAACTTGCAACACACTTTTAAGAGTATCTTCTTAGATCTATAACACCCTCTTGATTCCTAAACAACTCAAAATTTAACTATGAGACTCTAGCTGTCTATTCTTCAACCACCTCCGAGACCTGAGAGGGATAAATATATCTGCTTATATAGGAAGTACAAGGCCTGCAGCTTCCAAAACTAAGAAATGACATACCAGTGACTGCCTGGACAGTTCCCATTTTCTCTCCATACATTCCTGCATCAGTCTTCAGCCTTTGGGTCCTGTTTCTATGACAGACATTTGTTGTAGAGCAGGGATTATGAAGGACTTACCTACCCTGTCTTGGCAGAGTTAGGCTGTCGACTTCCCTGCTACCAAGTTTTGTCCTTTTTGGACAGCAGTCTGTCTGCAGTTGGAGCAAGGGGTTTTTTCATGCCAAGAGATAGGCTTGCCACTAATTCAACCATCTCACACTGGAGATTCTTCGATGCTTATCTTCTACTTGGAGTAGAATAGGGGGTGCTGTCAGGAGCTGATATGTCTCGATATAAAAAAAAATCTTAAGACAACATCTTTGAATGCCATATTCTGCAGATCTCTTGGGGTTTTTGAAGATGCCCTATCTATCCCTTGTATTTAGATAAGCAAATGTTGCTTGTCTCTTAACAACTTGATTTCTGAGTAGCTTAGAGAATATCTGTGATAGACTGTCATAGTAGCTAACAAAGTGACATGCTTGCATGACTAGGAGTTTGTATTTCTTAACTATCCTAAACAGTTTAAGACGGTTGGTATCAAGAGGCCAGAGCTTCACATTTAATTTTTAAGTATCTCTAGGTACGATAGCATTAGGAAGCGTTACCTTTAATTTTGTATCAACATACAAAGATCTATTCAAATGTGGCTAAATATACTCTTAATTTTGGTTCAATATACAAAGATCAATCAATGCCTATGTAGCCCAATACAATCTTAATATTACGTCAATATACAGGGTCAATACCAATGTAGTCCAATACAATCTTAATTTTGCACAATAAACAATGGTCAATACCACTTTAGCCAAATATAATACTAATTTTGTATCAATATACAAAGGTATAAGGGCATATTCAATAATCTGTCCCTTCTTCTTGGTCCTTCCCGTACTATGTCTATGTCTCATTTTTTTCAAGTCCATGCACTCCTACATAGGAGAGAAAGAAGGATACAGAAAAGGAAAAGAAGGAAGTCCCTGGGTCTAACCTCCAAAACCCATTTAACAGGACCATTTAACAGCTTGTAATCTCTTCCCCTAAATAACAGAGTTTTCCATTATCCTTCAAATAACCAAAAAGGGGGGCGGAGAAACACCCTCCCCACCCTCTGGGCATGGGACGTCGCTCTCTTAAAATGACTTCCTGCTGATTTGGGTCATAGTAAACCTGTTTGGGGCCCGAACCAGAATGGAAAAATGGTTAAAAATGTTAGTGCAATCCTTTTATGTTCAGTCCTTCTATGCTCAGCTGTTGAGATGTCCTAAGGATTTTTGTAGGCAGAAGCTAATCTTCCAGGCTTTACTGAAGTTCTGGCTGGGGCAGTGTGTAGAGCTGAATGATCTTAGCGATTTTGAGTTGTTGTGGTTGTAGACTTTTGATGGAAACAGCTATTGAGGGAGTCTGTAAGGCTGAATCATCTGGGTCACTCGTCTTCTTTGGTGTCTGATTCTGTTTTCTGTTGAGGTTTCCATTGTCCAGTTGTCCCTGGGTTCCTTGAATGGATGCTTTGAATCTCCTGGAAAGATAAGAACAGAGCCCTGCCCTAATCTTAACTCTGGGACAATTACCCTTTTTTTTGGGGGGGGGTTAGGTAATATTTCTCCTGAAGCAAATTTGGTTTTTTGACAATATATAAAGTATTATCTTTCAATCTGGGTTAAAGAAGAAATTATTTTGTTATTTTGGAGCTAAACAAGCTTTAGTGTATATATTTTGAGATCTCAAAGGACAATTTGTTTGTATTGAGTAGGCCTTTTGTAAGTAGCTTTTAAACTTAGGTCCTTCCAAATCCTATGTGTGTGTCTCTGCATTCTAATTATTAGGATCAAAGACCTGTGGTTCCCATCTGAAGGGATTAAAGATGTGTTCCACCACTCCTGGATCGAAGTTTTTCTCCATTTAGAGTTTGTTTTGTATCAGGCTGACCTTGAGCTCTGAGATCTGCCTATTTCTGTCTCTAGTGTGTTGGGATTAAGGGTGTACTCTTCTTGAATGATGGGATTAAGGGTGTGCACCCTCACCACCCTGTTCCGTGTAACTCTAGAATTTATAAGACCACTAACTCTATAGTGCTCCTCCCGTCTCTGCTGAAGTTAAAGGGATGGGTTAACACCACATTTTTCATGTATTTTACCTTAGCTATAAGTTTTTTCGACTGTTGGAGGTTTATAAAATCAGATTGAATGGTGGTAACCTTTATTTTATTTACAGTGTTTTAAAATTGTTACCTGCTTTTTTTTAATTAATAAATTTATTTGTTTGTTGCTTCAGGTTACATCTCTATCATATTGTCCTCTTTCCCAGCTTCCCAGCCCCACCCTCCCATCCTCTATCCCCTAACCCTTCCCTCTTGTTCCTCTGGGGTGGAGTGTCCCTGCATAACAGTCCCTCACCACAGTTCAGGAGTCATATGAGGGCCAAGAGCCCCTTCCTACACCGGGGGCCTACGAGGCAGTACTGCCAGTGAAAGGTGTCTCCTTGCTACGGGGGGAAAACTAAAAAAAAAGACCAACAAACACACAAACCCACAAAAACAAAGAACAACAAAAAAAGAAAGGAAAAAGAAAAAAAAAGTCTATGTCCATGTTCTTTTTGGTGTGTTGGTTGTAGTACAGATATCCTGTACGATATAGCTAAAATCCTACTATAAGTGAATAGATGCCATGTGCATCCTTCTGAGACTGGGTTAGCTCACTCAGGATGAGCTTCTCTAGTTCCATCCATTTGGTTGCAAATTGCATGATTTCATTGTTTCTGATAGCTGAGTAATATTCCGTTGTATAGATGTACCACAGTTTTTAATCCATTCTTCAGTTGAGGGACATCTGGGTTGTTTCCAATTCCTAGATATTAAAAATAAGGCTGCTATGAACATAGATGAGGAGACTTCCCTATGACTCCGTAAGGAGTCCTTTGGGTGTATACCCAGAAGTGGTATGGCTGGGTCCTGAGGAAAAGTTATTCCAACATTTCTAAGATATCGCCATACTGACCTCCATAGTGGTTGCACAAGCCTGCACTCCCACCAGCAATGGAGTAGGGTTCCCCTTTCTCCACACTCTCACCAGCATATGCTGTCATTTGAGCTCTTTATATTAGCCATTCTGATAGGTGTGAGATGGAATCTCAGAGTTGTCTTGAATTGCATTTCTCTGATGATTAAGGATGTTGAGCATTTCTTCAGGTATCTCTCGGACATTAGGGATTCCTCCTTTGTGAATTCTCTATTTAGCTCCATCTCCCATTTTTTGATTGGATTATTTGGTTTCTTGACATTTAATTTCTTGAGTTCTTTGTAGATTTTAGATAATAGCCCTCTCTCAGATGTGGGGTTGGTGAAGATTTTCTCCCAGTCTGTTGGTTGCCGTTTTGTTTGAATGGCAGGCAGTGTCTTTTGCCTTACAGAGGGTTTTCAGTTTCATGAGGTCCCATTTATTGATTGTTGATCTCAGGTCCTGAGCTGTTGGTGTTCTGTTCAGGAAGTTGTCACCTGTCCCAATGAGCTCAAGGGTTTTTTCGACTTTCTCTACTAATAGATTTAATGTGTCTGGCCTTATGTTAAGGTCTTTGATCCACTTGGATTTAAGTTTTGTACAAGGTGATAGGTATGGGTCTAATTTCATTCTTTTGCAAGTGAACATCCAGTTGGACCAGCACCATTTGTTGAAAATGCTGTCCTTCTTCCATTGTGTGGTTTTGGCTTCTTTGTCAAAGATTAGGTGGCCATAAGTGTGTGGGTCTATTTCTGGATCTTCAATTCTATTCCATTGATCTACTGGACTGTTTCTATACCAATACCATGCTGTTTTTACAACTATTGCTCTGTAGTACAGCTTGAAATCTGGGATGGTGATACCTCCAGATGCTTTTTTATTGCACAGGATTGATTTAGCTATTCTGGGCTTTTTGTTGTTCCATATGAAGTTGAGAATAGCTCTTTCCAGGTCTATAAAGAATTGTGTTGGTATTTTGATAGGAATTGCATTGAATCTATATATTGCTTTTGGTAGGATAGCCATTTTTATTATGTTGATCCTACCTATCCATGAGCATGGGAGATCTTTCCATCTTCTAAAGGCCTCTTCCATTTCTTTCTTCAGGGGCTTGAAGTTCTTGTTGTATAGGTCCTTTACGTGTTTGGTTAGAGTTACCCCCAGCTATTTTATATTGTTTGTGGCTATTGTGAAGGGAGTTGTTTCCCTTATTTCTTTCTTGATACATTTGTTTGTTGTATAAAGAAGGGCTTCTGATTTTTTTGAGTTAATTTTGTATCCAGCCACCTTGCTGAAGTTGTTTATCAGCTGTAAGTGGTCCTTGGTGGAGTTTTTGGGGTCGCTTATGTATACTAACATATCATTTGCAAATAGGGATAATTTGACTTCTTCGTTTCCAATATTTATGACTTTGATCTCCTTTAGTTGTCTTATTGCTCTAGCAAGGACTTCAAGTACTATATTGAAGAGATATGGTCAAAGTGGACATCCTTGTCTTGTCCCTGATTTTAGGGGAAATGCTTCAAGCTTTTCTCCATTTAATTTGATGTTGGCCACTGGCTTGCTGTATATTGCCTTTATTATTTCTAGGTATAGTCCTTGTATGCCCGTTCCCTCTAGAACTTTTAGTATGAAGGGGTGTTGGATTTTGTCAAATGCTTTTTCTGCATCTAGCGAGATTATCATGTGGTTTTTTTTTTTTATTTCATTTTGCTTGTATGGTGAATTACATTGATAGGCTTTCGTATGTTGAACCATCCCTGCATTCCTGGGATGAAGCCTACTTGATCATGATGTATGATAGATACTTTTGATGTGTTCTTGAATTCAGTTTGCTAGTATTTTATTAAGTATTTTTGCATCTATGTTCATGAGGAAGATTGGTCTGAAGTTCTCTTTCTTTGTTGGTCTTTGTGTGGTTTAGGAATCAGAGTGACAGTGGCCTCATAGAATGAGTTTGGCAGTGTTCTTTTTGCTTCTATGTGGTGGAAGAGTTTGAAGAGTAATGATGTTAGTTCCTCTTTGAAGGTCCGGTAGAATTCCGTGCTAAAGCCATCTGGGCCTGGGCTTTCTTTGGTTGGGAGATTATAATGACTGTATTTCCTTGGGTGTTATTGGGCTGTTTAAGCTGTTAATCTGATTTTGATTTAGTTTTGGTAGGTGGAATTTATCGAGGAAATTGTCCATTTCGCTTAGGTTTTCAAATTTGGTGGAATATAGATTTTTAAAGTAGAACCCAAATATTTTCTGGATCTCCTCAATGTCTGTTGTTATTTCTCCCTTTTCATTTCTGATTTCGTTGATTTGGGTTCTTTCCCTTTGCCTTTTGGTTAATTTGGCTAGAGGTCTGTCTATTTTGTTGTTTTTCTCGAAGAACCAACTCTTGGTTTCATTAATTCTTTGTATAGTTCTTTTTGTTTCTAAGTTGTTGATTTCAGCCCTAAGTTTGATGATTTCCTGCCTTCTGCTCCTCTTGGGAGTGTTTGCTTCTTTTTTTTCCAATTCACTCAGCTTAGCTGTTAATTCACTAATATGAGCTGTTACAATTTTCTTTTTGAAGGCACTTAGTGCTATGAAGTTTCCTCGTAGTACAGCTTTCATTGTATCCCATAGGTTTGGGTATGTTGTGCCTTCATTGTCGTTGGATTTTAAGAAGTCTTTGATTTCCTTCTTTATTTCTTCCCTGACCCAGTAGTCATCCAGTAAGGAGCTGTTCAATTTCCATGTGTGTGTGGGCTTTCTGTTGATTCTTTTGCTGTTGAAGACCAGCTTTATTCCGTGGTGGTCTGATAAGATACAAGGTGTTATTTCAATTTTCTTGTATCTATTGAGGCTATCTTTGTGTCCGACTCTGTGGTTGATTTTGGAGAAGGTTCCGTGGGGTGCTGGGAAAAAGGTGTATTCCTTTGTGTTTGGGTGAAACGTTCTGTAGATATCTGTTAGGTCCATTTGGTTCATGATCTCTGTTAGACTCAATATTTCTCTGTTTGGCCTCAGTCTTGATGATCTGTCCATAGTTGTAAGTGGGGTGTTGAAGTCTCCCACTACTAATGTGTTGTGATCGACGTGTGATTTAAGTTTTAGAAGTGTTTCTTTTACAAATGTAGGTGCCTTTGTATTTGGGGCATAGATGTTCAATATTGAGATTTCCTCTTGGTGAATATCCCCTTTAATGAGTATATAATGCCCTTCTCTGTCTTTTTTCATTAACTTCAGTTGGAAGTCTGTTTTGTTTGATATTAGGATGGCTACTCCAGCTTGTTTCCTGGGTCCATTTGCTTGGAAAACCTTTTCCCAGCCCCTTACTCTGAGGTAGTGTCTATCTTTGGTAGTGAGATGTGTTTCTTGTATGCAGCAAAAGGATGGTTCTTGCTTGCGGATCCACTCTGTAAACCTGTGTCTTTTTATTTGGGAGTTGAGTCCATTGATGTTGATGGATATTAGTGACCTGGTGTTGTTATTGCCCATTAGTTTGGTATAGGTGATGGTCCTGTGCCTCTTTTGGTTTAGTTGCTGAGGGGTTTTCTATTCCCTTTGTTTTCTTGGGTGTAGTTTTCTTCTCTGGGTTGGAATTTTCCTTCTAGGATTTTCTGTAGGGCTGGGTTTGTGGGTAGATATTGTTTAAATTTGATTTTGTCATGGAATATCTTGTTTTCTCCATCTATGTTGATAGAGAGTTTTGCTGGGTATAGTAGTCTGGCTGAGCACCTATGTTCTCTCAGAACTTGTAGGATATCTGTCCAGGCCCTTTTAGCTTTTAAAGTTTCTGAGGAGAAGTCAGGTGTCATTCTGATGGGTCTGGCATTGTATGTGACTTGACCTTTTTCTCTTACAGCTTTTAGTATTCTTTCTTTGTTCTGTACATTTGGTGTTTCAATTATTATGTGGCGAGAGGAGTTTCTTTTCTGATCTAATCTGTTCGGTGTCCTGTAAGCCTCTTGGATTTTTATTGGCATCTCTTTTTTCAGGTTTGGTAAGTTTTCTTCTATGATTTTGTTGAAGATATTTCCTGGACCTTGGAGTCGGGAGTCTTCTCTTTCCTCTATGCCTATAATTCTTAGGTTCCATCTTTTCATTGAGTCCTTGATTTTGTGGATGTTGTGGGTGAGAGACTTTTTAGCCTTCTCATTTTCTTTTGATGTTGTACTGATTTCTTCCATCGAATCTTCCATGCCTGAGGTCCTGTCTTCCATCTCTTGCATCCTATTTTTGATACTCACATCCGTAGTTCCTATTCTCTTCCCTTGATTCTCCACTTCCTCTTTTAACTCTGACTGTGTTTTCTTTATTGTTTCTATTTCTATTTTCATGTCTTGTATGGTATTGTTCGTTTTGTACATTTCCTTCTCCAGTTTGCTTGTTTTTGTCTGGAAATCTTTCATTGCTTTGTCCTTTTCCTGTTCAAGCTGAGTCACCTTGGCTTGGAGCTCTTTAATGGTGTTATTTGTTGTTTTGACTTGTAAAATTGTGGCTTCTTTGAATTCCTTCATAGATTTAAGTTCTTCTTGAAGGGACTCTATCACTTTCTATAATGCAGAATTGTCATCATTTTCATGTGTTTCTGTTGGCATGAGGTCATCTGAATTGGATGAGCTAGGATAGTTCTGCATTGTTGGAGTCATATTTCCTTGATTTTTATTTTTTCTTGGACCTTTGGCCATATGGATGTGTTTAGCTGTCTGCTCTCATCGTTTTCTGGGCCTGGATCCACAGGGGATGCTTTGGTGTAGGAGTCGAATTGCTTGGCTATCTGTCATTGCTTACAGGGGGATCTCAGGGTCACTGTGATTCTAATAGCCTGAAGCACTGTGAGCTGGTGCAGCCTATTCTCAGGTAGTGAGAAATGGCCCGGGATTGTTTCACTGCTCCCAATTCAGACTACTCTATGTTGCACACTGAGTGATCAGCCTGTAATGGTTCTGATGGTATGGACCTGTTTGCCCAGGCACAGATTCTGTGGGCTTTGGTTGTTGTCACGGAGACTGGCAGGGCTCAGCTCCACGCCTAATATGTCTGGATTTTCCAGAATACAGCTATGGTCCCCTGGCTTCTGACTTCCCATTAGGCTCCTCTGCTATGGGCGTGGCCCTTCATCCCCGCCCCCCTTTGCCGGCTTCCCGCCCCAGCTCCTCTGCCGCGGGCACGGGGAGCCTCAATCCCACCAGCCTGTGCCGGCTTCCCGCCCTGGCTCCTCTTCCGCGGGCTTGGCGCTTCTGCCCTGCCCGCCAGCTTCCCGCTCGCTCGGATCCTCCGTGGCTCGAGTGGCTGTGGACCATCCGCCGTGCACCCTGTTTCTGACTTGCTAAGACTTCAACTAACCCGCAAAGTTTCCTAAATAGCTATAAGGTCCTCCTGAGGTGTGGGGAGCCTAGTAGGCTATTGAGTGATTGCCATGAGGGCTCTGTTTCTGCCTGATGTGTATTAGGGTCGATCTTACCAGGCGCCTCTCCAAATGGGAGTTCCCGAGTCCCGGATTTAGTGGCTTCTGTGTCTGAGAGAAATGGGGGGAGATCCTTGCCCTGGGACTTTTTTTTTTTTTTTGGTTTTTCGAGACAGGGTTTCTCTGCCTGCCCTGGGACTTTTAACAGTCCCTTGGGAGCTGTGTGTGTTCCCGGAGGGTCTAGCCCCTCTGGTTTTTGCACAGTGTCCAATAACTCTGTGCTTTTTATGGCTCTTTTCCCCCACGTTCAAAATGCGTCAGTGCGGGTTGCCGCCATCTTGGCCCCTCCCTCTTATCATCTTTTTAAGGGATATTGCTTAATCTTGTTTTCTTTCTCCTTTAATTTTAGTGATAGTTTCACTGGGTATAACAGCCTGAATTGACAGTTATGGTCTTTCAGAACTTGTCCTTTTAGTCCCTTCTGGCTTTAAATATTTTTGTTTAAAAGTGAACCAGGGGGGTGGGCCTGCCTTTGTAAATGACTTGACCTTTCTCCCTTGCTGATTTCAATACCCTTTCTTTATCCTGTGATTTTGATGCATTAACTATTGTATGTCATGGGTAGTTTTCTTTTCTGGTCCTGTTTGTTTGGTGATATGTAGGCTTTTTTTTTTTTTTTTTTTTAACCTGAAGAAGCATCTCTTTTCTTAGTTTCAGTAATTTTCTTTTGTTGAAAATATTCTCTATCTCCTCTATCTCTATTTCTTTTTACTGTTTGTCCTCTTCCTCCCCCTCCCCTTCCCCCTCCTCCTCCTCCTCCCTTTTCTTTATTTGTAATTCAAAGGTTAATTCCTTTCATGGTGTCTCAAAGCTCTTCCGTGTTCTATTGTTCTTCTTTTTTAAATTCTCATTGGCTTTTACTGGGTGATTCAATACTCTACCGTTCTGTCACCAATCCACTGCTTTCCACATGACTCATTCTATGGTGAGGGTTTCCACTAGGTTTTTATTTGGCTTGTTGAATTTTCGCCAGTCACATTATTTCAGTTTGGATTTTCTTCACCAATTCTCTCTGTTTATTGAACGAATTTTTTTATATTTTGGATTGGCTTTCTTATTTCACAAAGCTCTTTGTTTTTGTTTTCTTTGAGTTATTTGATCACAGTTATATCCATTCTTTGGTATTATCCTGAAGATCTGGATTGTTCTCATTGGGGTCCATTAGGGTCTTTGTGTGTGTGTGTGTGTGTGTGTGTGTGTGTGTGTGTGTGTGTATGTGTGTGTGTGTGTGTTACTTTTGTCTCACACATCTAAACTTGTTTCCAAGTTATATTTTTCTTTTTGCTAAAATCACCTTTCCTCTTTAGTGTAGGTGTGTACAATGTTCAGGAGGTTAAGTTCTAAGAGAGTTGAGACCTTGTTTTCTTTTGTGGATTTTGAACTGAAACAGGTTGTAGAAGGGTCTAATGTTTGCCTGTACAGTATACCCCTTGCCAGTCCTCTCCTCTGCTGTGTTCTGGTGTGGCTTTCCAAGTCTAGTTGCTCAGCTAAGGTTTGAGGGATCAGATCTTGGGATACTGAGTAGTCAGGATATATGTGGAAAGTGTATGGCTCACACTGTACTCAGGTAGTCTTGCTGGGGTCTGTCAGGTGGGCATATAGAAAATATCCCAATCTAAATAATGATTAAGGTACATGTGGGAGCAATGTGTTTACTATGAAGTTATGACAGTTGAGCATAATAGTGAGTGTCTTTAATCCCAGAACTCTGAATGTAGAGGCAAGTGGATCTCTGTAGAATTAATTTATTTATCAATATTTAGATTATATTTAATTGGTTGGCAGCTTAAGGATTAACCCACCATTATAAATGAGCACACAGACACCACATGGATTTTAATAAGCTTTGGCCTCTTGGCCCATCTAATAAGCTAGCTCTTAATTCTATTCCACAACTATAACCCCATATATACATATGGCCTCTCGGACTGTTATTCTCCACACTACGCCGATGTTCCAGGCCACATGGAATGACATTCTTTTCTCTAATCCATGGCGTGTATTCTCCTGCTCCAGCTGCTTGTCTTGGAGACTCCTCTTACCCATCAACCTCTCTGCTTCAGAAGCCTGCACACCTTAGTCCCAGTTACCTCTGTCTTTGCCCAATCTCAGGCCTCAGCATTTATTCAACCAATCAGAGAATGCCTCAGAAGGGGCGGTAACCAGGTCTCAGCATTTATTCAACCAATCAGAGAATGCCTCAGAAGGGGCAGTGGCCAGATCTCAGCATTGAAATCAGCCCTTATTAGACCTCCCCAACAGATCTCTGTGATTTTTTTCTTAGGCCAGCCTAGCCTATATAATGAGTTCCAGGACATTTAGGACTACATAGAGAACCTATCTCAAAAAAGACAACAAAAAACAAATTACAGCATCAGCAGGCAACAGGAATTTTCACTTCCATTCTAATCTTCTGGGACATATTGTTTATTGTATTGCATATGACTACTCACTGATGATCTTCTTTTTAATCAATCAATGTTTGGAAATGGTTGTTAATTAATATCTTCAGGATCCATTGGCTTTTAAAATGTCCTGTCAAAAAATTCTTGTCATAATGTTATTTATATTTTAACTTTGTTTTTAGGGGTTTGTTGTTGTTTGTTTGTTGTTTCTCCTTCTCAGCCTAGCCTTTAACTGAATATGTAACCAAACCTTATATGATCCTGCCTCCACCTCCCAAGTGCTGGAATTCTAGGCATGTGCTATCTTCCAGTTTTACAATATTATTTGTACAACTGTGATCAGGGAAATGAAAAGTTTTGCTTCTTCTAATATTTTACAGGTATTTTTTCCTGTAATATATCAAATTTGATTAGATTTTTTCCTGAGATATATAAGTCAAAATTTAATTGAGTGAAAGAGGTACTCAATTGTTATCAAACATAACAAAAAGGGCTGCTAAGCAGGCACTTACTTGGTTAAGGCATTTGCTGCCCAAACATGAGGGCCTGCGATTAGCCCTAGTACCCAGTAAAATGTGGGCGTTTTAGTACATGCCTGTAATCCCAGCACCGGGATCCCTGGAGTTTGCTGGTCAGCCAGTTTAGCCAATCATCAAATTCCAGGTTCAGTGAGAAACTCTCAGAAAATAAGATAAAGGGTCTGGAGACATGGCTCAACAGTTAAGAGTACATACTGCTCTTGCAGGGAATCCAAGTTCTGTTCCCATCACTCATGTTAGGCAACACAATCCATCTGCAATTCTATCTCCTTCTCTGTCATCTGTGGACAGCTGCACTTATCTTCTCATAGCCATGAAGACACACACACACCACACACCACACACACACACACACACACACACACACACTATAAAAAATAAAACATAAATCTTAATAATACAGAGTTGCAGAGCCTAGTTTCAATGGATACATTTGCAAAAGTCTCCCTGGACAGCACAGTATAGCTGGCCCAGGATATGGGCGATGTGGTTGAGCCAGCCCCAAGGGTGTGAGTGTGGGAGAGCCAGCCCTGTCTTTTGTCTGCTCTTTGGTGGTGTTGGCAAGAGAGAGAGAGAGAGAGAGAGAGAGAGAGAGAGAGAGAGAGATCCCCTCCACTCTCTGATGCCTTGACACAGGTAGCAGGTGGAAGAACTGGCCCTGATGAGCACATGAGAGGAGGAGAACTGGTCCAACCCCTTACAGACTATCGCACCTTACCTGGGTAGCACAGCAGAACTGGCCCTGGATGTGGGGGTTGCAGGCCCAGAACTAGGGCTTTGAGTTGGCTCACCCCAACATATACCCCATGGCTGAACTGATGGAGTTCATTAAGAGGCCAGTTCCACACATCCAAAACTACAGGATCTCCACAACGCAGGACAGTAACAGCATATCTAAGAGTCCCAGTGAGGTTCCAGTAATGACAAAGTAGCAGATACCAGAGGCCTGGTACCAGACCAACGAATCATTACAATAAATATTTGCAAGAAAAAAATGTATGGACAAAAGGGAATATTGTGGGACACACTGAGACACACACTACAGTTTCCACAATGAGATTTTTTTTTTCCTGTTGGGAGAGGTTTCAAGGGTGAAGGGTGTATCTGAGGGGAGGGAACAGCGTGCATGCTGTGAAATTCGCAAAATAATAAGACAATAAAAAGATCTGAAAAAAATTATAATGGAGAGCAACCAAGGAAGACATCCAATATTAACCTCTAGTTTCCACATGTACACACACACACACACACACACACACACACACACACACACACACACACTTATGTGCCTGCATATGTACAAACACATATTTTTCAAGTATTTTCCTATAAGTCTTTTAATAATGAGTAAAAACAGTCAAAATCTAATATGTGTAAGAGATTATTCTGATTTGATTGAACAGAAAGTTCTACTTGGAAATTGTTCCCCGGGAAAAATGAGACAGGGTCTGCAGGCTAGAGTAGAAGCACACTGCAGCTTCTTAGAAAAGAAGTGGCTTTCATGCTGAGAGATGTATTTTCCATGGTCATTTCCTTGTTTTCCTAATATGCAAAGGCCATCTCCATCTAATCAGCTTCCAAAATATTTTATTCTTCCAGACCCTTTCCCCCAAAACTGTACATTTGTGCTATGGGATGATATAATAACAAAATATTGATTGGCTGGGTGGTGGTGGCGCACGCCTTTAATCCCAGCACTTGGGAGGCAGAGGCAGGCAGATCTCTGTGAATTTGAGGCCAGCCTGGTCTACAAAGTGAGTCCAGGACAGCCAGGGCTACACAGAGAAACCCTGTCTCAAAAAACCAAAAAAAAATATTGTTAAAAATACCAATAAAGATGAAACTATTGGCCTTTTTTTGTTTTTTAACTAGAACTATTTCCTTATGTTTTCAATGCAGGTTGGTGTTTAACTTACTGGTTCCTCGCTGAACTAAAGGAAAATAGCTACAAGATGATTTATGTATAATATGTGATCTTTGGAGCTGCTAGACTGACTGGGCTCAAATCCTGACTTTTCCCCGACTAACTGCGACATTAGACAAACAAATAGTTTAATTTTACTTTCTTCATCTACAAAATTAGCATTATATCTCACAGAGTTGATATGAGAATTCAGTTAATTTTATACACATAAGAGCTTGAGATAATGCCAACATATAGTAGTCAGTCAATAAATGCTAATTATCTTAATTTAGTACAATCTTATAGCAGATCAGGGTTGCTTAAGATTTTGAAGTTATTATCCCTCTTTTCAGAGCCAAGTGCACTAGGACGTCATTTGCTATATCATGAACCAATGTCAGAGAGATGGGAGAAGCATGAGCTCATTCTTGCATACTGATTGTTGGGTACTCTTGCGAATTCCTTACTCTGTGTTTCCCACAGTTGTGCAAACACCATAGGTGACATCCACCTATATGCCATGAGACTGGTCCATAAAATCCAGATAATAAATGCTTCCTTGTTCTTGGGAGAATAGACATTATATTTCTGGAAAACACTTCATAATGAGCTCTCTTTTTTTTTTTTTCATCTTTCACAGACTGTAACAAAAAACAAAACCCTTATGATGAGGGCTGGTGAAGCAGATGGCTGGTAGAGTGCTGGACCAGGGTGCAGAAAGCCCCAAGTTCAATGCCTAGTACCCCATAAACATGGTGTGGTGGCACATGCCTGGAATATAGCGAGTTCAGGAGGACAGAGGCAGAAGAATCAGAAATTCAAGGTCACTCTTGGTTCTGTCTCACACAGAGAGAGAGAGAGAGAGAGAGAGAGAGAGAGAGAGGGAGGGAGGGAGGGAGGCACACATGAACATGCACTCATAGACACCATTATTAACTTGTGATGAATTAGAAATACCTTGGGCAGGAGAAATAGCTCAGTCAGTAAAGCACTTGACGTGCAGTCATGAGGACCTGAGTTCGTTCCCAAGCACGCACATGAAATCCAGGAGCAGATGACAAATTCATGATCCCAGGCTAGAGTGACAGAGACACAAGGACTTCTGGGATTTGCTGGTCATCCAGTCAGTCTAGCCTACTTAGCAATCCCAGACAGGTGAGAAATCCTGTCTCAAAAATAAGGTAGAGAGTGAGTGAGGAAAATAGATACATGCATGCACACGCACATGCACACTCACACATATAAACACACAAACCACACACACATATACACACTTACAAATACACAGCCACATGCACATAAACACAACACACACTTACAATACACACACACACACACACACACACACACACACACACACATACAGATAAATGACATCCATAACTTCAGTAGTCTTGATTAAGCCAGTTTTCAAGGCTAAATCCTACCTCTAGGCCACTTTGGCATCCAAAAGTCTCTCCTTCCAGCTTTTGTTTCCTTTAAGCTTCAGGAGGGTGGAAAGTTGTGTTAATGAGAGAAGTAAGATAATAGAATCTTATATGATCTTCGCAAAGTTGGCTTGCATGGCCTCATCATAAAGAGGATTCCAATCAACGTTTTGTTGTTGTTGTTGTTCAGGCTGAATGTGTAGGCTGGAATCTGTTCTCATGCTATAAGTCAGCTTTTTTTTTCTAACTGGGTGTGCTACATGAAGTTAACCTTAAATGGTAGTCACTCTGTTTTATTTGCTGTTTTATGAAAATCTTCGCTAAGCCTTTCTTACTAAATTCTTAGACGTTTATTCAAGATTGACATTTCCACTGGTCAACCATCCAGCAACTCTGCTGGCACCACACACACCTGGCAGTTGGCCATGGAGCAGCATTAAGATTACCTCTTCCTAGGAGCTCATTAAAGCTGTATTTGGTGACGTCAATTGGAGTCATTCCACATTCACCCAACAGGTATTTATAGAGCACCTACTCTGAGTTGAGCATAATGAAGAATCACAAAGGTAGCTAAGGCATGATTTCCCATTTTCATCTATTTAAACTCTATTTATTTATTTTATATGAATGAGTGTTTGCCTGCCTGCATGCATGTGTGTGTACTACATACATGCCCGGTACTTTCAGAGGTAAGAAAGCGGCATTTGATACCCTGAAACTGGGGTACAGATGGTTGTGAGCTGGCCATGTTGGTGCTGGGAACTGAACTCCAGAGTTGTGCAAGAGCAACAAGCATGCTTAACTGCTGAGCCATCTCTCCAGTCCTTCACCCCTGTTCTTCTACAAGGATTTAAATATAGCAAGTCCAGACATCAGTTTCCTTTCTTGTTGTTATGTTAAGGATTGGATACAGGTCCTTGCACATGCTAGGCAAACAACCGCTCTACCAGGTCTTCGTTTTTCTCTCTTGATCCTCTCAAGAGACTGGCTCCTAACATTTGCCAGAAGAAAAACATTTTTTCCTTGTTATTTATAACTAAAACCACAGCTCATCTGCTTCTAATATTCCAATCTTGCTCTTGCCCACAGGATTTGTTTTGTTTCATTTTTGGTGGTAGTAGTTGTATGAAATGAACCCAGGGCCTCAAGCATACTAAGGAAACATTCTATTGCTGAACTGTGTCTGCCATCCCTGCTCAGTGAGAGGTACTTGCGACTGGATTCGAACAGCGGTTGAAAACAAAACCAAACCTTTGTTAAATGTGAGGTGACACTGAATGAGAAATCTGTTTTAGATGCTTATTCGAAGTATTAGGAATTAAAAAAAATAAGACTACTTTATTCCCTCCTTGTGCTGAAAGTCTCTTGAAAGGCATACATGGGTAAAGCAATTGTCCCTATTGGATGGTGTCAGAGGAAACTTGAGTGTTCACCAGATGGACAGAGCATAGAAGGGTCCTACACATTGATAACAACATGTATAGAGCCTACAGAATGAAGAAGTGTGTTAATAGCCCATGACATATGCAGAGTTGTTGTGCCAGGTGGATTGTGTGAGTTCTGCCATTGGTGGTCAAAGAAAGGGGATTCCTTAAGGTCAGTGGAAGGATCAGATTTGTATTTTATGAAGAATATTCTGGCTGCCATGAGTGGGATGCACTAGAGAGCAAGACAGAACAAGAACAATTTATAAATTTAATAAAAAGGTCCACACTGAGACAAAAAGACAAGCCATAGGCCCTAGAGGAGAACCTAGTACTATTATTCTGCTAGGTGGATGTAGTATTAAACCAATTCCCAATGCCCTATTATTATGCCCACAGATTAAGGCAGCTCTCAACTGTCATCAGAGAAGCTTTTGTTTTCAGTCAACAATGATCACAGAGACCTACAGTGTCTCAAGGTGCTGAGAGGAAGGACTGCAGAACGTTCAGCACTAAGAATTTTTGATATGGAGACATGTCAGCTCCTGACAGCACCCGCTATTCTACTCCAAGTAGATGATGAGCATTGAAGAATCTCCATTTAGAGATGGCTGCATTAGTGGCAAGCTTGTCACTGGGCAAGAGAAAGCCCTTGCTTCAACTGTAGACAGAATGCTGTCCAAAAACGACAAAACATGGAAGCAGGTAAGTCGACAGCCTAGCTCTGCCAGGACAGGGTAGGCAAGTCCTTCATAATTCCTGCTTTACAATTAATGTCTGTCAGAGATAATGGGCCAAAAGGCTGAATATAGATGCTCCAATGTATTGAGAGAAATTGAGGACTGTTCAGGCAGCCAGTTATCTGTCATTTCTTAGTTTTGGAAGCTGCTGACTCTGCATTTCCTGTATATTCAGAGATATATCTGAATATACAGGTCTCTGATGTCTGATGTGGTTGAACACTAGATAGTCATAGCCTCACAGTTGAATTTTAAGTTGTTTAGGAATTAAAAGGATGTTCTAGGTCTAAGAAGATGTCTTTAATTGATAATGCAATTTAAGATGGAAACTCAGTTAGGTATAGAACTTTAAACTCAATTGTCAAATATGTATGGACTGGACACTGAGAATATAAGTTATGCCCTATAATTTTTATAATTGTGGCCTAATTGTTCTTGTTTTTACTGTATTTATTGTTATAAAATAAAGAGCCTTTTATTAGACTAAAAGGGGGAGCTGTTGGGGGGAACATACACCTTAAATTAAAAAAAAAACAAACAAAAAATCAGAGAGGAGGGTGAGGGGGAAGAGGGTAAGGAGAGTGGGACCGGGAGGGGACTATGATTGAAATGTAATTTGAAGAAATAAATAAATGTTTAAAAAAACAATAAAAAAGAGAGTGTAAACTACCTCACAGTCCTTCTTCCAAGTCTCAGGGATCACTGCAGGAGAGGGGGTAAAAAGACTGTAAGACTCAGAGGTAGTGGATGTCTCCAAGGAAATGGTATCTTCTAAACATGGCTATACATACGGCACTCAAAGCAGTTGTGACAGTGTGCCCCAAATCTGTCAAGCCCAAACCAGACTAAATCCCAGCATAGAGAAGACAGTTGGGCATGAAGTTCCACTCCTAGCTGAGGAGCTATTCTTAGCAACTGCTAGCTTCCCAGAAAGGTATGGTGAGTTTTCTCCACATGTGTAGCCTATGATAGGTCTACCATACTCCAGTGGAAGTCCACATATTAAAGACTATTTAGACAACTGGCCTAGATGGGGAAAAGACATAAAACTGGGTGGGAAGGGAAAGGGGAAGGATCTGGGAGGAGGTGGAATAAGGAGGGTGAAGAGGACCAAAATTCATTATACAAAAGTCTCAAATAATATTTAATACAGAAAAAAAGACGATCTGCTGTACAACAGGAACCGAGAAAACAGACAACATCAGCATGGTCTGATGATTACTGGCTGCAGAGATGTGGTGAAAACAAGTTCAAATTGACTCAGTTTTCAACTTTGGGGGTCAGAGCTGTGTGTTGGTGTTGTACCAAAATACAGAACTGTTGAGGGAGGACAAAAAGATGTGCAGGAATCTACAACTGGATAACCAGTTCAGAGATTTCCAGAAGGACTGTAGTCAAATAGCTGGAAATCACGTCTTTGAGAGTGAAGTCCTGATAGCCTGCAGCATCCAGAGTGAAGAGAGATAAGTGACAAAAAGATGTACCCATGAAGTCTCAACAATATGGATGGCTAAACCAGACTTGCATAATGACAACCGTAGTCACATGACAGGGGTAATTTCACATGGCCCCAACTCTAGATGAAGAGCTTCGGGCAATCAATAGCTGCTGAGAGGGGGGATTTTTCTCCAGGGGCATGCCCTCTGACAGGTTTCAAATAAATCTTAAGTGGCCAGTCCTACACACACACACACACACACACACACACACACACACACACACACACA
>CAJQZJ010033165.1:2144869-2190387 GCA_907164525.1 Lophiomys imhausi
AGACAGACACACAGTTATAAATTTGAGAGGGAAGAGGAAGAGGCAGAAGTGATGTAAATATAGTACTAATGTAAAACTCTAAGTTTCCATGACTGGTTGGGACACAGACAATAAATATATAAATGTGGAAAGCTTACCCAATTTCTGGAGCCACATATAGTAAGATAATCTGAAACACAGAACTAACAAAATGCTGGCCAAGCATCAGAGGTTGGTTGGTTGGAAACACACAAATTGGAAACACCAAAAAAACAATAAACAACAAAAAACAAAAACAAAAAAACCCAAAAAACAAACAAACAAAAAAACCCTTCAGTTTGTGAGACCTCTATAAATTGAAATCTCATGATGTTTCATGAACACATTTCCTTTAAAATGATTTACAAGGTAAAGTATTATAAAGAATCATTCTAATTCAGCCACAAATGCTTTTAAGGGATTTCACTAGCTGGTCATTTACCCTATCTTTATTGAGCCCCTATTCTATTGCAGCTGCTGGGTCTAGTACACAGAGATAGAGGGGTAAGAAACAGAAAATCTATGTATTGAAATTTACAAAGACTGTGATGAGGCATCTTTTCTCTCAGAGGCAGAAGTTCACTGTTAGTGAGAGCCTCCCCAAAACTGGGTGAGGAAAACGGTGAACGTCACTTAACAGAAAACATTTCAGCTCATAGTGTTTCTCATGAATTTCCATTTCTCTAAGGCTGTTCTGGTCTCAGTCTGACCCTGCTGGGTGTTTCACTGGGAAATCTGGGACACGCAGTCATGTACCCTCTGTGTCAAAGGTCAGCACACAGACCTGCGAACTTGGATGAAGAATAAAGCTTTCTGGTACGATAAATAAAGAAACCAGAGAGTTACACGCCTGGCTCTTCTTTCATCCACGCATAGCAGTTGTCAGACAGTTCTGGACCATCCACCCCTCCTGTTCCTGAAGAGCAGATAGTCATCGAAAAAACAGTTCCAAAGAAAGCACATTTTAAATTTCAAAATAATGTCACAAGTGACATTTCAACAAATATTAATTAGAAGCTACCATGTTTACGTTTGCGATTTCCCCCCTCTCTGAAACCTCCCCAGCTGGCTGACATCCTGATAAATACAAAAGAAGGAAAACAATTTAAAGGCAGGAAGGGTGTGGCAGCAAAGAGGCCACCATGAGGATGGAGAAAATGCGGCTATTTAAGTGTAGGCCGCTGGGATGAAAGGAATTATGCCACTTGGTACCTTGGTAACAAACTTCAAAAGAAGCAGCCCCATTTTCAGGCTCTTTTGTTTAGCTCTTTACTTCACAACAAAGCAAGTTGCAAGATCACTCGTATAATAGTTCTGCACACACTCCCCTTCAGGAAAAGCTCCCAGATTCCTAAGTTGGAAACATCCAGTTCAGTGTTCAAAATGCATCATACGTTTGCCTTATTTAAACTTTATTAGTAGTAATAAGCCAATATAGAAAAGGGATAACAAAAAGAAAAGTTCAGGATAAATAGCTTCTTCCTAATTAATTAAAAACGCATGCATACACACATACATCTCTGGGTAAATTAATTCTCACCGTCCTACAATATAGTTAACGGAAGCTATGTGAGCAGAGAATACTGGCAGAAGGGGGAAGGACTCTGGGTGAGCCCTATCTCTTAGCCTAGATCACTAACTTCTCCACACTAAGTGTACTTGTGGTTTCATCCTCTTCGTTGGAGCCGAAGTATCCCGGGAGGTCCAACATTCTCTGCTCGGCCTCAGTGAGGTGGAAAGAGGTGTTGTCATAGAAGGCGAACTCCGGATGGATGGGGAAGCTCTGGCATTTATCCTTTCTGCAGTGAGAAGGGCTAAGCTGACTGACTTTCTGGTAGCTATCTTTCAGGAAAATGGGGGAAGACTGCTTCCTTGAAACACTCCTATGACTAGGGGACGGTCCCCTGTGAGCCCGGTGAGTTTCCATTTTCTCACCTCCTGCCACCAAACCCGCCTGGCGATCCCCCTGGTCCGGTTTCCTCCTGGGATGCCCCAAGGCGTAGGATTTAGAGACAGGACCCAAAGGACTGCTGGTCCGACCTGCTCCTTGGAAGTATTCTGGTCTCTCTGGAAGCAGGTGGGCACTTCGGCTGGAAGGCCTACCCCTCTCCTCTGTCTGGTCCCAGGTCCGCATCCTAGAAATGTAGGCTGGGGCCTGGCGGGGAGTCAGGGCTGACAAACTCCTCTCCCGGAAAGGGCGGGACTGCTTGGTTTCATGAAAACTAGCAGTCCTCCTGAAGAGGGAACTTCGGGAGTGGCACCTCTCAGATGAGCCATCTCTCCCACCAGTGGACCGCATGTGAGACCTGCGGATCAGGGTCTGGCTGGGACTGACTGCACAGCCCGGCGGAGGCAGGATGCAATCCAGCCTGGAGGGGGGCCTTTCCCCGGTACCTGCCACAGGCTGCTCCAGAAATGGAGACTTGATTCGGAACTTGCTTGCTGCTGTCTCTTCTGGGCATTCCAGGTCTAAGGGAGGGCTGGCAGTGGCATCCACTACAGTGTCTCTCAGGGGAGTCTGCGACACGTGGTACACCTTGGTGGTCTCTGTCAGCCCTTTCTTCTTCATCTCCTTCAACTGCTGCTGGGCAAGGCGGTAGCTGAACAGGGGCGGGATGATCTTCTGAGCGTTGGACTGGAAGCTCTCGCTGCCGGAGGCCTCATCCTCAGGCGGAGCTGGTGGGCTGCACCTGTAAGTCAACGGGATGCCTGTGTCCCCTGGGCTGCCCCTGGGTCCGTCACCCGCATCCGAGAAGCTTCCTTGAGGCTCGCCCAGCTCGCAGATGTTCTCCTCATCCGAGTTCTTCCGGAAGCCAGAGGAATGGATGGAGTTGTGTCGAGCAGGGGTGCTGCATTTGGGGGCTCTGCCGAACCTCCTCCAGAGGGTGATGAGCGCGGTGGCAATGATGATGAACAAACATAGGGATATCCCTGTGACGGTCACGACGTTGTTGGAATCTACCGGATCCTGAGGGGGAACAGGTGATGGGCCCAGTGGCCGGAAAACTTGAAAAAGAAAAAAAAGAAAAAACAAAAACAAAAGGTTAAAACAAACATATTCTCTTATGTTGATTTCTCTGCATGAATTTAGGGACTAACTAGTTGCCCCGGTTAGCAGAGAATTAAAGAGAAAGGAAAGAACCAAAGATCTGGATTCCTGCTGAGAGCTGTAGGCAAAAAGGAAAAAAAAAAGTGAGCAGTAAAGAGAAAACCGTGCAAAAAAAAACAGGGACCACAGAAAAGAGCTTTGCAGGGAAGCCACAACCAAGAGACTCCTGCCAAGACTCCCCCAGCTTCCAAAGACGGGAACATGGGCTGCCTATAATTAAGTGCGCCTGTGAGAGGCATGCGTGGAAAGTCTAAGGGTAAAACTCAAAACCATGATTTAGGCAACTGCACCTGAGCTTTTACAATCAGCACAACTCACTGAGGAAAATAACCACTATCAGCCATGGAATACATCACTCATTCTATTTTGATATCCAGAACCCATCCTCCTGAGAGGAAAGCTTCCTGCGTTTTGGCTCTCACTGCCACTGCCCTTTCCAGCATCCTCATGACAACGACTTGTCTTTATATCTGAACTCCCTCCAACGCAGGACCCACAGTCAAGACGTCTTGTGAAGGCACAGAACCCCACAGAGTCTCCGCCTGTACTGCCACCCAAACACCTGGAAACCTGATGCCTATTGCCTCCTAACCTCACTGTTCCCAACACCCCCGCCTTGGTCACTGCCCACTATTTAGGTCCTTGTAGGCACCTGTCCCTTTGCCTCTATGGTATCACTCTGTGTCTCACCACCTCACAACCTGTCCCCAATGTCTCCTTGCGCTTTTCTACTGTTCTCTAGAGCATACCAGATTACAAACTCCTCCAACTCCTTCATCTCCCTTCAGAGGGTGGCTTGCTGTGGCTTCCTCATCTCAGGAGCAACCTCTCCATCCCACAGAGCAACTTTCTCAAGCCCTCTCAGCTGGAAGCTGTTACACATGATATGTTTTTGTAATTTTTTAAAAGATATTGTGTGTGTGTGCACATGTGTGTGCACGCGGGCGCATGAGGGTACATACACACATGAGACATGGTGCCCTCTGAAGGATAAGGTTCAGATTCCCTCCAGGTGGAGTTCCCAGAAGCAGATCTTCAGGCCTCTGCAAGATGGACTGTCAACTTGATATACTGTGTAAGAAGGAGCCTCAACTGAGGAAGCAGCTCCATCACATCATGTTTTGGGCATGTTCGTGGGCATTTTCTTGATTACGAACCCATGTAGGAGGGTCCAGCCCACTGTGAGCAATCCCATCCTTGGAGAGGTGGGTGTGGTCTGTGTTAAGAGAGGCAGCTAAACATGAGCCTGAGAGCAAGCCAGTGAGCAATATCCCACCATGTTCTTTGCTTCAGTCACTGCCTCCGGATTTCTGCCTTGGCTTCCCTCAATGGTAGACTGTGTGAGACGAAATAAACCCTTTCCCACCCTCGTCCTGAATCAGGAATCCAGACTAAATGAACCCAGGCATATGACTTCTCGCTGCTGTGCCCAGTGTCTGAGTGTAGACAGAGAAAACTCATGGCTGTTGGGCCTATATCTGTGTACTTCCGCAGTGTCTCACCTCAGGTCCCCAACAAAGATTCTTCGCCATTATCCCTCTCTCCATGAAAGCAGCTGCTGCACCTCTATTGGCCTCTTTCTCACACCAGCAGGGAACAAGTGTACTCCCAGAAAATGTGGCTCCACCCACAAAAGCTGTCTAAGCCACCCTTCCCCAAGGGATCATCCCTTTGGCCCATCATCCCAGTGTTTTCTCTGTGCAGCTCCTTTCTCTTTGCATAGAAACGTGCACACTCTCCTTCAAGAAGATCCTTCCTCAGCCCCAACACTACCACAGCCACTCATAGCCCTTGTCTTCCACACCCTGCTTAGCAGAAGAGGAGTCCACATTTATTGACCACTGCTGTCAGTCATCAACTTAGCTTCCTTCAATACAATTCTCCCTGTAATCATTAGTGACCTCCTAGCAGCCAAATGTACAGTTCAGTCTTGCAATACTGTCTGTCACTTTGTGACTCTTTCAACTTCCCCATTTGTTTCAAAGATCACCACTCACTGTACTAGAGAGGAAGTGTGAGCAGAACTATCTACACTTAGCATCCTTTAGAGGATGGACTCAGGCCTCAGACATCTGAATGCTCTTATCTCTGAACTACATCCCTAGCTTTTTCTCTTTTACGTGTTCAGGTGAGATTCCTTTTATAGGGGTCAGGAACTATTAAAGAAATGGGATGACTGAGAAGATCCTAGGCGAAAGAAGCCTAGGGTTGCAAGATGAAAACAAATGAACTATATTCTTCAGATGTTAAAATGAACAAAACAAGGCCCACGGTGCTGGCTAGAAAGACAAAACTGCAAGAAGGAACTTCTAAGAGTACACATGAGGACATTGGGAAAGGCTGCTGGGTGCCTATGGTTTGGCTAGAAGGTTCTTTGAGATTCAAAGAAAAACATTTAGCTCCTCCCAATCCCCAAAGGATGAGAACAAAGGATGCCTTTGAATCTGGAAAGGAGAGCATAAAGAAGGTGGGCCTCAACACAGGGACTTTATCTAAAAGTCAGGGCCACAGCAAAAGCTGGCCAACTAACCGAGTAGCTTCTCAGGAGGTGGCTGAACTTGTAAGAAGAACAAGGACCCTTCATCACTGTAACTTAATAAGTGCCATTCAGCTCTAGAGAGAAGAAACCTGGCTCAGCGATCATCATCACTGTGGACCAATAACATCAAATACCCTTTAAATACCTATCAGAGTGAACCTTGATGTGTTTAGAAAATGCAGTGAAGTCCGGTCCCTGGGGAGGGCAACAAAAAAACATCCCTGCTTCCTACCAGATAGAACTGGTAACAGAAAAACAGAGGCCACTGAAAAGGAAAAAAAAACAGGGCACCCTGCTTCATTTGCACAACCTCCAAGATGACAGGGGAAAAATTAAAGGAAGATGATTTCCCATAGGATTTTTTCTTTCATTCTTTTTTATTTTAAGGTAGGAGAGAAGCAAGGGGAGAAATAACAACTAGCTGGACATGGTGGTATGTCCAAAATTCTAGCATTTCAGGGGCTGAGGCAAGATACAAATTCAGGACTATCCCGGTCTACAGAGTGATATCCTGCTAAAAACAAATCTGATGCCAGCAAGATGGCTCAACTGGGAGATCCTCTGCTGCCAAGCCTGAGAACCTGAGTTCCATTCTTGGAGTTCCATCCTTGGAATCCACATGAGTAGGAAAGAGTAAATTCCTGCAACACTCTCCAAATATTTCTGTATTTTTAAAATTGCTTAAGATGTCTGGATCTTCAGACATAATCCTATGTCACTTCTACTATTAAATTCCGTCACCTCTCTGGCATATTACTGTCCCAACTATTACATGTCTTAGAAATTGGTGAGTACAAAGCCAGAATGATCAATGGCTACCAGAGCAGCAAGCTGCCGCTGAGTAAACTGCCGGTTTGCAGACAGGCCTGGTTGACAGAGGCCCTGAGGAGCGGCCCAAAAGGAAGCAAGAACACCTACCAGCACACTCCTCCAGGGAGCAAGGAGAGGTCTCGGAGGACATTCCAGAGCAGCTGGGTCTGGAGGGGAAAGAAGGGAGACACCTACGGCGACGCTCTCGGACAGCATCCCCGCACGTGGTGCTACACTGACTCCACGGCTGCCATGGTCCCCAAGTTTCTGCAAGGATATAAGTCATGCTTTTAGTGCTAATTCATTTGAGAATCAGGATTTAACTGCACCCAAATGAAGCAGCAAAACTCCAAGGTCTGGTCTTAAAAGGCTAGAAGTAAAAAAAAAAATTTTTTTCATAGATGTAAAAATCTATGTGAGAAAATCTGTATAGTCTATAAAATCTTATCCAGCCTTAGCATCCCTACAAAACACCAGAAAGCTGAGGTCACAGGGCAACAGACTAGCCTTCAGTGAAAGGAAAAGCCAGGCCTCTCCAAAGAAAGAGGGGCTGCAAAGCTTATTTGAGTAGGACAGAGTCCAGGGTCTGCCCACACAAGTTCATCAGACAGATACATCTAAAATGTAATGAATTACTGAAAGAGTAGGATGAGAACACAAAGCCCCTGGAGATAAGATAAGAACAGGAATTTGTACCCATTTGCTCTCTCCTGCAGGGATCCCACCAGAAAGACTGAGGTCAAGCATAGGACTAGGCCAACCCTCCTCACGGTGTGCACTGAAGAGAGACCAGGTCACAGTAACAAAAAGACACCAAACCTTACAAGTCCTTCCTTTCATCTCCTCTACTGAACAATAGCCTCAACCACTGAGGAAAACAAAACATAGCAAACTGTCATGCTGAGAGCATTCACTGAGGCCAGTTTCTGTGACAGACTAGAAAGAAGTTCCTGGCTCATGCTATCCCAGCTCTTGCTCTGCTGCAGATCAGAGGCCTGCCTTATCCCTGAGACTCAGATACATAGCACTTGCTTCAGATGAGACAGAACCACCACAAGACAGTGAATTAAGTACCAAGTAGTTTCGCATTAGAAATGAGCAATACCTCCAGCTTAGTAAACCAAACACCAAGTCCCTAATCCCAACACCTCGGTGCCTTCAGAAGGCAAGAGCTGGAGGTGAAAACTAATCCGAAGGCTGGCAATATGGCTCAGCAGATAAGGGTGCGTGCTACCAAGCCTGAAGATCTGAGTTCAATCTCCAGAACCCACTCACAAATCCTACAGGGTGACCTCTGGTCTCCACATGGGTGGCAAGACTGAGAGTGCAGGTAGAGCAGAAACATGAAGACAGTCCTATTTCTGGGACTACATTACATTTGCCTCGGTCTCTACAATTTTAGATAATCCTGAGATGCATAAAGAAGCAAGAATAAACAATCAATAAACCCAGACTAGACATGACCCAAATATTAGGTACAGTGGATATATAATTAAAAATACCCAGGACTAATGTGTTAAACTAGACATTAGTGAAAAAGTCAAACAAGATACATACACACATGAAAATGTTCCTACTGCAAGCTGAAAAGACTAACAGAAATGCTAAAACCACAAAAATACAGCGGTGAAGATGAAAAAAATGCCTTCCACCAGCTCCCGTTATATGCAAGATACTTGAAGAAAGTAAATATGAATAAAGGTAACTAGAAATAACTCAAATGGAAACATAAAGATATCTCTGAGTAGAATATGCATGCAAAAAGCATGTGGTAGGAGCTTGACACACACCCCAACCCCACTCTGTGCAGCAGTGTTGGGAGGTTTGACTTAATGGAAAGTATTTAGGTCCTCAGGGCTCTGCCATCATGAATGAGGCTAATTAATTTCATCCTAAAGAACTGGGGATGTGTACTCTTTTGCCTTTCCTGATGCTCCTCCCGACGACAGAGCAGGAAGGTCCCCACCTGATACAGTCTTCTTGACTTTGGCCTTCCCAGCAACAGAATTAGCAATAAACCCTAGTTCTTTATCAATTATCCAAACTCAGATATCCTGCTATTCTATAGAGCACAGAGATGGACTAAGATAACAAGGGAGATGATATGAGAGAAGCCCAAACAACCATGGGTACCTGGAAGACATCAAACAGACACTCACATATGTAATTGGAATTCTGGAAGGATATGGCAGAATGGCAGAGAAAAATGACTTAAAAAGATATGTCTTAAAACTGTCCAAAAATAATAAAGATACTAAAGGACAAATTCAAGATGCTCAGAAAGGAAAAGCTTTGTATATTTTCAAGCAGAAAAATATACAAAAAGTAAAGAAAAAAATAAAACAGAGAAACATGGTCACTAAGATGGCTTGATGGATAAAGGAGCTAGTTGTGAAACACAGAAGCCTGAATTCCACCCCCAAAACTGGGGTATAGGTAAAAGGAGACACAAAGTGTCCTCTGGCCTCCTCTCCTGCAGGACGACATACATGTGTTTCAGCTACCATTCAATAATAATAAATACTTTTTTTAAAATTTAAGGGCTGGTGAGATGGCTCTGCAGGAAAGTCACCCACTCCCCCTAAAAACCATAAAATTGTAATAAAAACATGGCACCAAGGATGAGTGACAAGTGTTGGTCAGGGGAGTTCAAGAGACAGGCTATTGCTGTTGCCCTTGGCTGCCTCCTAGAGATTGAAGGCAAATTCCTACTGCTGAAGATACCATGAATTTCAGACACAAAACTTGGAAAATTCTAGCTATATCTGAGCTTCCCCCTCACTGAGGACTAAGTTTCAGAATACCAAAAAGGGCTGTGCTGCTTCTAAAGAGGGAGGCAATCAGTACTGCCCAACTCTGATGCCCATGAACCGTAACAATGACCAGCACATCAAGGTATTCCTAAAGGTGCAATTGTGGTACTCTATCTTGGAAGTAACCAACAGCTCTCTAACTAGACATAAGGCCTGCTCATCAGAAGGGAAATCATATCTGGTACTGGAACTAACTACCCTTGGCTAGTGAAGTTATGGATCTGAGAGGAAACCTACTGCTTCCATCTTGCTAAAATGGAATAAATCCTAACTGCATTCTAAATCTTTATCCTCATACCCATAGAGAAGTGTAGCTCAACCCTCACCAAAGAAGCATGCCTTTGTAGCAAATAGAGATCATCATAGAAAGCCATAACTGGTCAAAATACATAAAACGCCTGGTCATAGGGTTCCCAGCCCTAACAGATACATCTACAACACAACTTCTGCATCTGTGGTTCAGGGGACACCATGCAAGACGGGAAGAAAGGCTGTTAAGAGTCAGAGATCACAAAGTCTTCTATGAAATTGTATCTCCTAGAAAAAACCCAGGGAAGCCACGATCATGATATGACAGCAGCACAGCTGCCTAAAGAAGACCAGGACAGTGAAATGCTGATAGATATGCTAATGTGAAAGGGGAAATCGTAAGGGGCCCCCACCCCTAGAAAAAGCACCACAGGAAACTAACAACTGGCAGGAGAAGAATTAGACTTCCCCAGAAACAAGTCCCCTTAACGTTATCCAACATCAGTTGGCCAGCCCTGACATCATATACATATAAGCAATACTAAGCATACTTAGCAGGTTGCATTCATATATTTAGGTATACATATGTAGGTGTGTGTATACATATTTAGCAATAATAATCAAAGAAAAAGATGCCATGAATTTGAGACAGAGTAAGGGGGAGTGGAGGGAGTTGGAGGGAGAAAAGGCAAGAAGGAAATGATGCAATTATGTTTTAATTAAAATAACATTATTAAAGAAAAAACTGAAACCATTTCTCACAAGTAGATTGGGGGTAAAGGTAAATTTACAACCTCTAGGACAACCACTGAAAATATTTTAAGGTATAAATCATGGTTATAGTAAATCATAAAAATCTTCAATTAATCTACAAAAAAGAGGAAAACAAAACAAAGATCTAATGAAACAAATATAAGCCCAGAAAATTAGATTTTAATCCAAACACACAGTAATAATACTAAATGAAAGTTATATAAATATACCAATTAAAAAACAGAGATTGTTAGATTGGATTAAAAATTTGACATGACTCAAGTGTGTGTATATTTGTATGTGTACATCTATGTGTGTGTATACTGTTTGAAATCAAGAACTAACTTACTTTCTTTCCTTTCCTTTCTTCCCTCCCTTCCTCCCTCCTTCCTTCCTTCCTTCTTTCATTCCTTTCTTTCTTTCTTTTGGCTTTTTGAGACAGGGTTTCTCTGTATAACAAGCCCTGGGTGTCCTGGATTCACTTTGTAGACCAGGCAGACCTCGAACTCACAACGACCTGCCTGCCTCTGTCTCCTGACTGCTGGGATTAAAGGCGTGTGCTACCATGCCCAGGCAAGTACTTTACTTATATAAACACATATAAATATGCATAATACACCAAAGCATGTGTAGGTTAAAAGTAAAAGGACAGAAGAAAATATACCTTGTGAACATCGAAATAAATTATAGTGTCTATATTAAAAGACAAAACTGGCTGTAGAACTGGAGATATTACCTGCATACAGAGGCACAACACCAGACAAATGAGCCAGTTTACTCTTAACAATCCTAAAGGCCGATCCACCTATAAATAGAACCTCAAAAGATACACAAACTCCCCCCAAAACAGCTTTCTTCCCACCTTCCAGATCTGGGGATGGAACCCAAAGCCTCTAACATGAGAGGCAACTGCTCTACCATTAAGTTACAGCCTCTAGACAAAAAGCCATAGATAAATTCAAACTTCTCTTCAAAGCAGATGTGAAATTACTGCCACACATAATGGCTCATATCTTACTGAAGATTAATCCAAACCCTTCTCTATGAGTACCCACCCAACCCCAACATCTATCAGATCTCGACAGCACTATGAGCCCTCTGTATAACAACGTCTCCTCATCCACCATGGACAAAAACTTCTAACCCGGCTGCAGGTACACAAAGGACTACAAAACATAAGGGAAATTTGTAGGTCAGGTGTGTTCTCAGGGGAGCCAAGTGGTGCAATCCTCAGAGTGAGTCATGGAATATGAGTTCGTTAAGGTAATTAAGTCTCTGAGGAATTTCACAAGAGTATGAGCATTATAAATGAGTATCATGGACCAACATCAACCGAGATGTGGTAAATGATATTCCATGCAGAGGTCCAATTTAACACAATATTGGTTCTGTGTTTCCCGGATCACACTGTAGTTCGCCTGGTGGAAGAACAATGAAGAGGCTTTGCCTACAAGGCCCCAGAGCAGCTCAGCCACTTTCAAGCTCTGGGAATCTCCTATGAAAATCTCAAGTCTCTCTGTGTCCACCTAATGTGATTCATTTCCTAAGAATCTATTGGGAATTCTATTACCGATCTAAATAGAAAATTAGATCAACATACAGTTGATTTATCCTTTTCTTGTGTTCATGTTTAGTACCATGAAATGGAGAATTACAAAAGACAATGATCTTGTTTCTTTAAGCATACCAATTAAAAGCCCCAGATTGTTAAATTGGATTTAAAAAACACGACCCAGCTATATGCTGTTTAAAAAACACTTTTGGCTTTTTGTAAATGTAAGTATAATTTCTCTAAGAACATAAAGTCATTTGTAAAGTAAAACCAACAATTCCCCTTCTGGGAACCAGAAAAAGAAATTTGGTTTTGATAAAAACATGAATATTAATATAACAACAACAACAACAAAATCTCATTTTAAAATGTTGCATTTGGAGCTTAGGAGATGGCTCATTGGGTGAGAACATTTGTTGTGAAAGCAAGTGGGCCTGAATCCAAATCCATTCCCAGCACCCATGTAAAAGCCAGGCATGGCTGCCCTGTGCCTATAATTCTAGCACAGACATTGGTGGAAGCCAGCAAATCCCAGGAGCAACTCCGTCAGTCATCCCAGCTGAAACATTGATTCAGTTCAGTAAGAGACCTTAGATCCAAAGCAGTAAGAAAAAGAAGGTGGGGAGCAACAGAGGAAGATGTTGGAAGGAAGGCACCTTTGCATGAAGACGCCAGCCCTCACACATACTTGTGTACACATGTTCACAGCCACCACACAGGAGCTGTGCAAATTTCCCCTTGAAAGTAAAATCATGGCTCAAAGAACAACAAAAAGTAAAAGTTTAAACTAGTTTTTTAAAAGAATCTATTCTACATATAAGTGGATATTAACCATATAGCATAGGAAACTATCCTACAACCCAGAGACTCAAACAGACAAGAACCTAGCATAACTATCCTATGAAAAACCCCACCCAGTAGCCAGTCATAGGCCCTACTGCTTGTTAGTGGAACATCTTACCCTAGTTGGGTGGCCATATGAAGCCCCAGTACAAGAATAAGCTCTTAGCCCTCATGTGACTGATAAACTGAGGGGGGTTGATATATGAGAACTCCCCTCATCTGAGGACAAGGAGAGGATAGAGATGGGGAAAAGGGAGGGAGGGAAGGAGGGACCTAAAGGGAAGGAGGGAGAGGACTTTGTTCGAGATTTAACTTGAAAAAATAAATTTAAAAAGCCTATTTTAAATCAAAATAACTAAATAGGAATTAATTCAGCTCAACTAAAGCAATGATCAAATTTACACAGGAAAAATATTTAAATGCCTTAAGCTTCAGATCCCTGAAGATATTAAACAACTTTGAAGAAAATATTCTAAAATGGGAATTCATTAGATAGCTATAGTTCATACATCACACATAAAGAACAAGATGACCACTATTCCAAACAGGTGTTCTTCATGAATGAGAGACTATTTTATTTGGTCCTCTTTTTTTTTCCCCCAAGACCAGGTTTCTTTGTGTAGCCCTGGCTATCCCAGAACTCACTCTGTAGACCAGGCTGGCCTTGAACTCATAGAGATCCGCCTGCCTCTGCCTCTCAAGTGTTGGGATCAAAGGAGTGCAACACAAATCTCGGCCACTACAGATAGTTCTGAGCTGCCGTGTGGGTGCTGGGATTTGAACCCGGGTCCTTTGGAAGAGCAGCCAGGGCTCTTAACCACTGAACCACCTCTCTAATCCCTTATTTGGCTCTCTTTAGATGTCCGTAGATACATGCATATCTTAAAACAAGTTTGTTTGACCAGATAAAATGCCTTTCCAACCACACAAGAGATATCAATTCTGAGGGAGCAAAATTTAACTAGCATGAGATAAGGAAAAACCATTTCTGTCTCTAAGACCATTTGAAGGACAAAGCTGATGAAATATTGACATTTGTAAGACATTGTGATCTGGAGACCAAGGTAACTAAACAAAGCATGCTGAGAAGAAATCCCCTAGACATGAGTGAGAATCAAGGACACCTGCGGAAAGCGCTTAGATTTTCTCCACACAGAGCAAGGCTCACTTCTATTGAACGAACCTAGTGCATCCCTAGTATTGGACATATAAACAGTTACAGGTCTTCCAAAAGGGCTACTCAGTACAGGATGAATGAGAAAGGGAAAAAACCAAAACAGGATCTTTTCCACGTGAAAAGCTTTTTATTGTCCTTTGTGGGAATTGACGGAATGGAAGGTGAAGACAGAACAGTGATAAAAGCTACTTGTCACCTGGTCTGCTTAACCTCTGGTTTTCGCTTGTTCTGCGGTGGGAACAGAACTCAGGGCAAATGTGCTGCCACTGAGCGATATCCCCAGTTCCCAGTCTACTCAGCTTTGTGCTCTGATGCTTCACTCAAACATCCCGAGCACATTACTTCGCTTCTCTGTGCCTTCGCTTCCTCGTCTATAAAACTGACTATACGATGAGCCTCAGTTACAGGGTTATAAGGCCCAAACAGGTTAATATTCACAAAAAAGTATTTAGGACAGTACCAGGGACAAATTAATCAAGTAAAGATCATACATCCCTTTCAGTAACATCCAAAATGTACTAAATCCTAGGTTCCTAAGACATATTTAGAAGAGGAGACAGACATAAATGCATTATTCCATTTTTAAAAAAGAAAGGACTAACCAGAGACTTAGTGAGTCAGTGACTCATGAGGTCTGCAGTGAGGAGACTGGGCGGAGTCAAGGACAAAGTGCTGCTCCAGAACCATGAGGACCTCTGCCCAGCATCCAGGTGAAAGTGTGCGGAGTCATCCCTCAGAAGCCACCCAACTTGTTTTTGGTTGAGACAGGATTTCTCACCAGGTCCTGCAAGCCACAAGGATCCCTATGTTTTCCACGGCCCCCAGGTCTTCACCCCCACAGACTAGTGTTCATGGTGCTGGAAGGTACCCTGCACATTGCCAAAGGAGAAAGGTAAACACCAAAACAGCTACAAAACCTTCAATCTACAATGGTGATCCACCTGCAAGATATGCTGGTGCAACCATGGCACAAAGTTTGTGGGAGTAACCAACTGATATCTTATTTGATTTAAAGCCCACTCCATGAGACAGAAGCCATGCTTTATGCCGTGTGGGTAACCAAGAACATGAGATGTAAAAGGTCAGGGGCCTAGGGGGGAAAGGGTTGTAGCACTAAAATGACTCCTGATGACATTCTGCCACACTCATAGGCCAGTGCCTTGCTCAGCCATCATCAGACACACTCCCTCCTGCAGTAGATGGGAACAAATACAGAGACCACAGCCAGACCACATGCAGAGAGTGAGATCTTGGAACACTCAGCCCTAAATGGGATGTCTCTATCAAATCCCTCCCCTCAGAGCTATGGAATTTGCAGAAGAGGAGACGGAAAGATTGTAAGAACCAGAGGGATGGAGGACACCAAGAATACGGCAGGACAGATGGACATATGAACTCACAGAGACTGAAGCAGCATGCACTGGGCCTGCACGGATCAGCACCAGATGGGGTCCTACAGCTGAAAGGAGAAGTGGACACATGTCCCCATCCCTAACCCAGAAGATATCTCCAATTGATAACCACTTGTAAAAGAAAATTTAATTGTCTTCAATGGAGTCTCCCTGGAGAAGCAAACCACTGTTAAGGGCAGGCCCCATGCCCAGCAGTAGATGGCCAACACAAAATGAATTCAATGGCATCGTTGGAGGTTCTTTGTCTCATAATGACAAGTTGGATTATTGTTTTTTTAACTTTACAGGTCCTTCATGTATACAATAGCTTGCAGTTTTGTGTTTTTATGGGATTCCTGTGTGCAGAAACTTGTACATCTCCTAGTCTATATGCATTTCTTGTGGTTTTCCTTTGGCTCTTTTTTGTCCATTTGTTTTTTCCTGCTCCAATTTGTTTTTACCTTATTTTATTATCCCTTAGATGCCTGTTGTTTTCCAATGAGAAATAGAAAGGGTATGGATCTGGATGGGAGGGGAGGTGGGGAGAAACTGGGAGGACTATGGGAAAGGGAAACCATAATCAGAATATATTGTATGAAAAAAATCTATTTTCAATAAAAGAAACTATACTATCACCCCCAAGGGTCAAGGAGCATGGTGATAGAACGGGCCAAAAATTATAGGAGCCAGAAGTTGGGGAGGACAGGAGTGAGCCAGTGTCTTTGGATGTGGCATGACCTCTGCACTCATGAACTCATAGCATCCCTTAGCTGCCTGAACAAGACCTCCATGGAGCAGAGAGGGCTTCGAGAGCCTCCATCACTAGCTGAAAAGCTACTGATGGTTAATAGTTTTTGAGGGAAAGAGCAAACCTAGGGAGGTTATGTGAATCTGATTACCAGGACAGCTGTATGGTCCTCCAGCCTCCACAATCCATATCCACAGACTCAATTACCTATGGCTAGGAAGCATGCAGGAAAAATACCACATCTGTACTGAACATGTCCAGACTCTGTTCTTGCCATTGTTCCGGGAACAATGCGGTACAACAAGTACTTACACAGAATTGCATTGTAATGTTTTACAAATAGCCTAGAGATGACTTAGGGTTTACAGGAAGTGGTTTTGTGAGAATACTATTCAATGTTGATATCTGGGGACCCCCAAACCAGTCTCCTACAGAAACTGGAAAATGAGTATTTTCCTAATTTTTTCAGTAAAAGACAATAACACTAATTGGTCCAGACTGAAGAATGAACAAATCATGGATTCCACAGTTCACCTAGATCCTATCAATTTTGAATACATGAAGGAACTGATTTGATTTTTCAGATGCTGAGAAATCTCAATACCAACCTATATTTCTCTGAATTAGCATGCACTCCTTTGCAGAAAAATGGCTTTTCCTCAAAATTCCAAAGTTAAAGCAGTATTTGTTCTTCCCCACATCAAACAAAGTGCAGTTAAACATTGTTCTCCTCTCTCCCAGGGGCAGGCTGTTTTCAGCCAGCTGAAAAGTCCTCTCTTCCAGGTGTCTGGGGGCCTCTTTGTAAACAGCAAGCACTCCTTGGACAAAGACACAAGGAGGTGGCAATACCATCACTTCCACTACAGACTCACATGTGACTTCCGGTGCCATCATCAATTTGTATCCGAATTTCTGGACCAGGTCAATAGGTCCCGTAGAAGCAATAACTGAACCGTGACCCAGAAGCTTCAACATCACCGTAACGTAGGCTTCGGCACCTATGGGTGCACAGCCAAACTCAACCCACTGAGACTGAGTGAGTTTTGCCCTTTTGCTGGCTGTGATCTCCAGCGGCTGTCCCAAACTTGTTCTTGCCTCAGGAAGACGGTCAGTGAAAATAACATCCACCAGCATGTCCAGCTTGTCCACAGGAAACAGACAGAGTGGTTGGGTGGTAAAAAGGCCCACTTGGAAGATACCTTCTGCTGCCCTGGCTGTCCTATTCAAATCTATGTGAAAGACGGGCCATTCTACCTTCAGAGAGGCCCTTTTCTCCCAGAGGGGAACTTGCGAGGTATTGTCTGTCACTTCCGGAATCATTACGAACCAGTAGTCACCAGCCTCCTTGAAGTAGAAGCATTCAAACTGCAGTGTTCCCTGGGACTGGTTCGTCAGGAGGTGCTTAGTGGTGAGAGTCTGATTGGTGCTGGCCTCCCACAGCATGACGGACACATTCCTCAGTGTCCCGTCAACGTCATCAAGATAGTGGAAGTCCACTGACACTGTTCTGTTGCTCAGTGCAACATGGACTGGCTCTTTCAAGAGGAGGTGTTCAGCTTCTCCAAGGACTGAAAAAGAAATGGTCAGAACTGGGTTTTAAAGGGTGGGTTGGAGTAGGGCTATCAGCAATGCAAAGAAAACAGCTCTTCAGACACCACAGAATGCGGAACCAAGCCAAGGATGCTACAGAACGACACACAGCCTCTAAGAGGTTGAGCACCCAGCTTGTTCTTTTCTAAGAGCTCTGTTCTTTCATCACCCTTATGCTTAAAATGGTGAATAGAGATGAGTGCTTTGAATTCACAGCATTCAACATCTAACTGCAGACAACAACTATGAAGATAGAATATTGACAGTTCTCAATTATTATTAAATTGAGTCCCTTACAGTCAACAACTATGAAGATAGAATATTGACAGTTCTCAATTATTATTAAATTGAGTCCCTTAGTTAAATTTCTTTAAGGGGCTTAAAATTCAGTTCCTCACATTTCTTCCTTTAATTATTTTCTGGTGTTTAGGTATTTGGGGGAAATAGTTAGTTATGATTAGAAACAGAAATTATCAGAGAATGTTTGATTAAAATGGCACAATACAAACTGCTCTAGGTTATTTAAAACGTAAGATACTCAGCTTCTCTTCACAGTAATTATTGTCCAATATTCAAGATAAACACTTAGGAATTTTTACCAGTAAAAGAACCAGTGTTCTCCACTCGGGTGAGGAGGGAATTTTCAGGTGGACGAGAGATGCTATTTATTTATTCTTTGTTGGTAACCCATAATAGCATGGACATTTCTGAAACAATGAGGTACATCCTTGGCAACTTAAATGGCAGTACAGCAACTGGTACTGACACCGATAGGACAGATGACCACTAACTTCCCAAGTACCATTCAGTTATGATCAACCATATCTTTTAAAAAGAGATGCAGCAGAGCAGCTGAAATGGTACAAAGAAGCAGACACATAAGAATCTTTGTTTCTTTTCTGAACCAGATCCAAATACATATCAAAGCAGGAGGAATTTGGCAATGCAACAGTCGGCTGGTCCATGGCTGGGTAAGACATTATTCTATAATGAAAGAACTTCCAGGACTCTTTTTTGGTTTGGAAAAAAGTTGCATAATTAAAAATGCATTATTCTTACTGTATCTACCCACCCACATATAGTATATACATATCATATTGCAGTTGTCTACAGGGGCTCATGTATTTTTCTTTATACTTACCATCGTTGAAGTCCCCTTATCTGTATTTAATCAATGTGAGTGGAGGAAGGTATGCACTGGGGCCAAAGAGGCTCCTACACTTATCACAGGCGAAACAAGGAATTAAGAGACAAAAGTAATTTGAAAGATTAAAAAAAAAATTGTGTGTGTGTGAAAAAGAATGTACGTGTGTATGTGTGTGCATGTATGCATGTATGTGTGTATGTATGTATGTACAGGTGCCTACAGAAGCCAGGCACTTTGGATTCCCTTGGAGCTAGAGCTACAGCTGGCTGCCAGCCACCTAACGCAGATGCTAGTAATAGAAGTTAGTCTTCTTACTGCTCTTCTCTGTTGAGCCATTTCTCCAGCCCACTAACATCATTTTAATTTGAATTCAAGAGGCGTGGGGTGGCTCTCTAGTGCATCTTAAGATGAAGAGGCACATGTCACTTTGTTAAAGTCTCAGAGTTTCTGTTGCTATCATAAAACACCATGACCAAAACCAACTTGGAGAGGAAACAGTTTATTTCCACTTATACCTGAATAAATTATTCTGGTGTTTAGGTATTTGGGAGTAAATAGATATACAACAGTTAGAGAAAGCTTGATTTACATGGCATAAAACAAACTACTTTAGATTATTTTAAATCTAAGATGTTTAACTTCTCTTCAAAGTTATTGTTATCTGATATTCAAGATAAGTACTTAGGAATTTTTACCAGTAAAAGAACCAGTGTTCCCTGCTGGGGTGAGGAGGGAATTTTCAGGTGGAGGGGAGATGTCATTTATTTATTCTTTGTTGGTAACTCATAACAGCATGAACATTTCTTAAATAACTGGGCATCCTACATTTCATCACTGAGAGAAGTCAGGGCAAGAACCTGGAGACAGGAACTGAAGCAGAGGCCATGGAGGAGTGCTGCTTACTGGCTGGCTCCTCATGGTTTGCGAGGCCTGCTTTCTTATATGATGTAGAGCCACCACTTGCCACAATGGTCTGGGCCCTCCCACTTCAATCAGGAATCAAGAAAATGATCTACAGATTTGCCTAGAGGCCAGTCTTATGGAGGCGTTTTCTCATTGAGAGTCCCTCTTACCAAAAGGCTCTAGCTTGTGTCATGCTGATACAAAAACTAACCAACACAGTTAACTGACAAGTATGGGGTTGTTTTGTTTTGAACTGGGGTTTCATGTCGCAATTCTCCTGCTTCTACATCCCAAATACTAGGAATGCAAGCATGCATCATGCCCAATGATCCAGAGTCTATTATAAATGACAGAGACTGTCAATGAGGCTCATCAGAGTCTGATGCAACGGGAGCCAATGTATGAAAGCAACATACATATCCAGCTGCAAAAGAAGAACAGACGAGCCGTGGGTGGGTCCCAGTGGGAGTAGACAACAGAGGGCGCGCTCGAGATCTTGCTACTGTACCGCAGAATTCCTGTCTGTATGATGAGAAGATACTCTCATTCTAAAAACTACAACCTGGTCCTACCACATCCTAATACTACTCTAGTGTTTTGTTTTGTTTGTTTCTTCTGTTCATTCATTTTCTTTTTCTCCCGCTTATTACAGAATTTAGAGTAATTAGTATATTCATAAAAGCATGTGTATATACACACAGGTGGATAACCAGTAATGACAGATTTCATCTACATTCAGTAGATATGAAAAGGCAAAAAAAAAAAAAACCTTATGAGTTTCTTTTTTTTTTTTTTTTTTGAGGCATGGTGGCATACACCTTTAACCCAGTGATCGGGAGGCACGCACAGCACACTGCAGGGCTACATAGTAAGATTCTATCTCGAGAAGTGAGAAGGCAGGCAATATGTGTAATATGTTTGCTTTCATTTGTTTAATAGTAGTGAGAGTTAAAATACATTTAAATCGACATTTGAATCAGTCAGGCAAAATCCCCAGAGAACAGTACTTGCAGAGAGACCAGAGCACCAAGGCGTGGCTTCATGAGAGTTCACTTAGCCCAGTCCACCTCTCCTGTGCAGAGTTACCAACATTAGTGGTATTGTTTCCCTTTGATACCAATGGCTTGATGTATTCCCACCATACTCACCGTAGTCACAGAGCACCACCAGCAAGAGATTCGAAAAGTCTTTCAACATTGGTTTCATTCTGATCAGTAAAATCCCAGGCCTGTAGTCTCCTCATGTCCTTTTTCACATCAAAATTGTGGGGTTTTTTTTCCCCAAAGCACCTGAAATTAGAAACTCAAAATTGAAGACTACATTCAACGTGATTCATAGAACCATAAAACAAAACAAAACAAAACAAAAAACCCACAAATGGCATTTGTTCACAAAACCACAAAGCCAGGGACTGGGTTGATGGCTGTGGTTAAGAGCACTTACTGCTCTTCAAACAGGACCTGAGTTTGGTTTTCAGCACCCATGTTGGGCAGTTCACAACACCTAAGTAACTCCAGCTCCTCTTCTGGCCTCTCAGGACACCTGCACACATGTGGTATACAGTCAAGTAGATACACACAAAAACATTCATAAATAAATAATAATAATTTTTTAAATGGAAAAGCCATTCTAAGAAGTCAAACTTTCCCAGAGGCATTACAAGGACGACAGAGAAGACACTAACTTTTCCTGGAGCATAGGCCTATAATTACTAAGCTTGGAAAATTCAAGCATGCTCCAAGCCAAGATTATCCTACAAAACACCTCCATCCTGCACCTTTGTAACACATCCTTTAGTGGGAAGAGTCTGTTACTTGCTTAATCGCATCAGAGCTAATAGCTAGTGTGGGTGGCACACTTTCGCACTGCTTATATGTTTGGCATTTCACAATGACTGATTTAGTAAAGTCTCCAAACTTTTGTTTAATACTGTATTATGCACACCCAAATCCTCCTTACATGGTTCCCACAAATGGCTTATTAACATTTGCTTGCAACTTGGTGTATTTATCTGGTTACTTTGTTTCTTGATTCCTAGGAGTTGGGTCCAAATGATGAGTCCCTTTAAAAAGATACTTGTGACACCTGTCTGGGACTCACATGGACTATGAACTGCTTCTCCCAAACAGAGTGATCTTAGATCCATCACTAACTGCCAGCCCGGGTCCCAACTCCCAGCCCACTGCATCCCCTTGGGACTCAGCCTCCTGCTGTACACCAGGGTCCCCCTAGTTCTTTCTGGCCACCCCTTTAATTCATTCTTCCCATATTTATTCTTTAGAGCCTGCAGAACTGCTCTCTACCAAGGACCCTTATCTGGCACACTTGGTGGGACTCAAGAACCCTACAACTGTAACACTAGATGGGGACCCAGATTGGTGCAACAGCTACCAAAGACTGGAACATCGTCCAAAACAGGCAAGACTAGATATCTACAAGAAACATTTCAAATGTTATCATTCTAGAAGCCTAGATCAAAGCATTAAACCATAAACAGTCAAGACAATGGCACCTTCAGAAGCCAGAAACCCTACTGTAATTGGTTGGGCCTGAGAAAAAGAATTCAGCTGAAGAAGACAAGGACTTCAAAACAGCAATTATGAGTATATTCAAGTATCATAAAGGAGATATGAGTAAATGCCTTAATGAAAACACAAACAGTTGAATGCAATACTGAAAACAAAGACATAAAAGTAGAATTTAACAAAGAAATAGAATCACTAAAGAATACCCAAACTGGGGGGAAAAACCCTCAAAATATACTCAGGAAGGCAAACGAAAAGCTGATAGGTAAGTCTCATCAACAGATTAAAAGACATAAAAAGGAGAATTTCAGGTCTTGAAGACAAGGTAGAAGAAATGGATAGCTCAGTTAAGAAAGAAAAGTTAAATCTAAAAAACTCCAGGCACAAAATATCCATGAAATTTGGGACATCATGAACAGGACAAACCTACAAATAAATACAGAGGAATGAGAAGAAACCCAGGTCTAAGATACTGAAAATATTTTTTACAAAGTCATAGAAGAAAAATCTCCAATCCAAAAAAGAGATGCATATCAAGGTACAAAGAACAGACAGAACACCAAATAGACAGTATCAGAAAGAAATTCCTCACGTAATGATAAAAAACTACATGTACAGAACAGCAACAAAAATATTAAAAGCAGCAAGCAAAAAGACCAAGTCACATATAAAGGCAAGCCTATTAGAATAACACCTGGCTTTTCATAGAAGATTCTGAAAGCCAGAGGGTCGAGACTGATGTTCTACATGCCATTAGAGTCCATGGATGCCAGTACAGACTACTACACCCAGAAAAACTATCAAACATAGAAAGAAAAAGACTTCACAATTAAATCAAATTTAAGCAATTTCTGCTCACTAATCCAGCTTTATTGAAGGCACTAAAAGGAAAACTTCAATCTGAAGAGAAGAGTAACTACACACCACAGAGGACAGAAGCAATAAATAATCCCAGAACAGTTAATCAAAAGAAGAAGGGGGGTGGGCTGGAGAGATGGCTCAGAGGTTAAGAGCACTGAGTGTTACATAGGTCCTGAGCTCAATTCTCAGCAACCACATGGTGGCTCACAACCATCTATATGCCGGGTGTGGTGGTGCACGCTTTTTATCCCAGTAGTCGGGAAGACAGAGGCAGGCAGACTTGTGAGAGTTCAAGGCCAGCCTGGTCTACAAAGAGAGTCCAGGATAGCCAGAGATACACAGAGAAACCCTGTCTTGAAAAAAAAAAAAAAGAAGAAGAAGTGGGGGGAAGCACCACAAGAACAAAATAACAGGAATTAATGAACACTGGTCAACGATAACTCTCAATATTAATGGTCTTAACTTTTGAATAAAAAGACACAGAATACGCAGACTGGAATAGAACACCAGACCCATGTTTTTGATGGATTCAAGAAGCAAACCTCACCATGAAGGACAGACATCAACTTAGGATAAAATGATAGAAAACAAATGGAATCAGGAAGCAAGCAAGTGTAGCTACTTTAATATCTGACAAAATAGATTTCAAACCAAAACTAATCAGAAGAGGTATGGAAGGACACTATATATTCACTAAAGGAAAAAGTCCACCAAGAGGATATTACCATTCTAAACATTTATGCACCAAATACAAGGGCACTCAGTTTCATAAAATAAGTACTACTACAGGAAAAATCACTTATTGATGCTGAGTGACTTTAATACTGCAACCTCCATCAGGAAGGTCATCTAGACAAAAACTAAACAGAGAAATCCTGGAATTAAATAATGTCATAAATCAAATGGACCTAACATATCTATAAAACATTCTACCCAAGTACTAAAGAATATACTTTCTTTTCAGCATCCCATGGAACTTTCTCCAAAAGTGACCACATACTAGGACACAAGGTCTCAACAAACACAGGAAAATTGAAATAATACCCTGCATCCTTTCTGACCATTATGGATGAAAACTGGATATCAGCAACAGTAAAAATTGCAGAATGCATATGCACTTATAGAAGATTCAGATCTCACTTCTGAGTGAAAATTGGGTTAATACAGAAATCAAGAAGGAAATTAAAATCTTTACAGAATTAAATGAAAATGAAAATTTAAACCTACAGAACACAATGAAGGTCGTTATAAGAGGTAAGTACTTACATAAAAAAAAATAAACTGGAGAAATCTCTTATTAGAAACTTGGAAGTTCTAGAAAAACAAGAGGAAATAATACCTCAAAAGAGTAGATAGCAATAAATAATCAACCCAAGGCTGAAATAAATGAAATAGAAAGAAACAAAAAAAAAACAATACAAAGAATGTATGAAATGAAGAACTACTTCTTTGAGAAAATCAACAGACTGACAAACCTTTATCCAAATTAACCAAAAGATGGACAGAGAAGATCTAAGTTAATAAAATTATAGATTAAAAAAGGTATTACAATGGAATGTCTAAGAAATTCAGAAAATTATAGACATATTTTAAAAATCTGTATACTACAAAACTAGAAAAATCTAAAAGAAATGGATGAATTTCTTGAGATATGACCTCTCAAAGTTACATAAAGATGAAATAAAAAATTTAAATAGACCCATAACACCTAGTTAAATAAAAGCAGTAATTAAAAATCTTCCAAACAAACGAAGACCAAGGCCAGATGGATTTGGTACAGAACTCCATCAGAAGTTCAAAGAATTATCCTGTAAAATAGAAATTCAAGAAACATTTCAAATTCTTTTTATGAATCCACTATTACCCTGATACTAAACCTACACAATTACTTCCCCAGAAGGGAAACTTTTAGACCAATATCCCTTATGAACATAAATGCGAAAATTCTCAATACTTGCGAACCAAATTCAAGAACACATTAAAAAAACTATCCATAATGATCAAGTAGTCTTCATTCCAGAGATGCAGTGATGGTTCAACACATGTATATCAGTAAGTGTGGTCCTCCGCATAAACAGATTGAATGACTAAAGCCACATGGTCATCTCATTTGATGTAGAAAAGGCCTTTGACAAAATCCAACATCCCTTCATGAAAAACCTTTTGGATAATCTAGGAGTACAAGAGACATACTTCAACATAATGAAGGCAATATACCACAGTCCCATAGCTAGTATCTAAATAAATTCAGAAAACACAAAGCATTTCCACAAAATCAGAAAAAAACCCAAAGCTGTCCACTCTCTCCATTCCTGTTTAATAAAGCACTTGAAGTCTTACGTAGACCAGTAAGACACAGAAGTTTCTCAAGAAAATACAAATAGGAAAGGAAGAGATCAAAGTGTCTTTATTTGGTATTATCCTATAAGTTACAAAACCTTAAAGATTCCACCAGAAAATTCCTACAGTTGATAAACACATTCAGCAAAATAGGACAAAAAAATTAATTATGAGATACAAATACATATAATATACATAAACTATATATTATATATTGTCTTGGTCAATTTATAATGCTTAGTGCTATGATGAAACACCGCGATCAAAAGCAAGCTGGGGGGGGTGGGAAAGACTTTATTTGGCTTACACTTCCTCATCAAAGAAAGTCAGCACAAGAACTCAAACCGGCCAGATACCTGGAGGCAGAAGCTGAGGCAGAGATCATGGAGGGGTGCTGCTTACTGGCCTGTTCATCATCATTTGTTCAACCTGCTTTCTTATAGTACAGAGGACTACGAGACCAGGGATAGCACCACCCACGATGGGCTGGGCCCTCTTCCATAATCACTAATTTAGAACAGCTGGATCTTATGGAAAATTTTTCTCAATTAATGTTCCTTCTTTTTAGATAACTCTAGCTTGTGTAAAGTTGACATAAAACTAGCCAGCACATATATTTATATATTTATACTATATATACTTATAATATATATACTAATGACAAATACACTGAGAAAGAAATTCAGGAAACAATATTTTTCACAATAGTCCCCCTCCCCCAAATAAAATATCTTTGGATAACTCTAACCAAGCAATTGAAAGACTGCTATAATAAAAACTTTAGGACATTGAAGGAATAAATTGAAGAAAATATCAGAAGATGAACAGATCTCCCATGCTCAAGTATTAATATTACATGGTGAAAATGGACATCATACCAAAAACAACCTACAGACTCAATGCCATCCCCATCAAAATTCCAACACAATTCTTCACAAAAATTGAAAAAAAATCTTAAAACTTATGTGGAAACACACACACACACCCAAACCAAACCAAGATAACTAAAACAATCTTGAACAATAATATTGGAAGTATCCCCACTCCTGATCCAAGTTCTATTACTGTAGTAATAGAGCTGTCTTAATAATAACCAGCATGCTATCTGCATAAAAATAGACATGTGGATCAATGAATCAAGTAGAAGACCCAAACGTAAGGCCACACACCCATGGATGGATACCTGGTTTTTGATAAGCTAGAATCATGCACTGGAAAAAAAGACAGCATCTTCAACAAATGGTGCCGGTCATATGTGACAGCTGGATGTAGAAGAATGCAAATCGATCCACATCTATTACATAAAACTCTACATGGAATGGATGGAGGCTTCAACATAAAACTAGATACCTGAATCTGACAGAAGCAAAAGTAGAGAAAAAGCTTGAACTCACTGGCAAAGGAAAGGATTGTCTGAACAGGACTAACTTTTTTTTTTCTCTTATTAAGTTTTTTTTCATATAATATTTTGATCATGATTTCCCTCCCTCAACTCCTCCAAGAGCTTCCTTACTCATTCATCTTTATGTTCTTTTTCTCCTCTTTCAAAAACAAAAACAAAAAACAAAACAAGCACATAAGAGACCAATAAGGCAAAAAATAATGCAAAAACAAAGCAAAATAAAACAAAAGTCCTCTAAACTTGATTTTATTTTGTGTTGGTCAACAAGATTTTACCCATTCCTGGCACTTGAGATTTTACTTGTTGGCGTAAGATGTCTAGTTGGGGCGTGCCCCCTATCATTTGGTGACGCCATTTAGATTCCTCTTATATATGTTTACATTTTGGGAAGCTTCTATGGTATTAGGTTTTCATATAACTTTTTCGAAGACATTTACTCATAGTTGTCCCTCCACCCTCCACATTAAAAAAAATCCACATATTTCCTTTTAGCCAGCTCTCCCATCCTCCTTCCATATTTAATCCTCCTATTCAAGTTTTCCCTTTATCTCTCCAGAAATATCACCTACTTCTGGGGAGATCTCCTCTTACCTCCTGGTCTCTTACAGGTACCTAACCTCTGAGGTTTTTTAGATTTTGCAAACATTTCAAAGGCTTACAAGCTATCTTCGCCATAGAAAAGAGAAAATACTTGTCTTTTCATGTCTGGATTACCTCACTCAGGATGATTCTTTTTCTAAGTCCATCCACTTACTTGTGAATGTCATAATTATATGTTTTAACAGATCAATAGTATTCCATTGTCTAAATGTATCACATTTTCATTATCCAATCATCGGTGGATGGAGATTGAGACCATTTCCAATTTCTGGCTATTACGAATAGAACAGCAATAAACATGGATGATCAAGTATCCCTGTAATAAGGTTGAATCCTTGAATATACACCCTGGATCTTGAGGTAGATCAATTCCCTGCATCCTGAGAAACCTGATAGATAAGGCTGTTGAATGTTTTTAAAAGTATTTCTCAGCCACTGTGTTTCATCTTTTGAGAGGTCTGTGGTTGGTTCTGTATCTCATTTTTAAAACTTGATTGCTTTCTTATTCAGTTTTTTAAAAGTTCTGTATATATTCTAGATACTAACCCTCTATAGATGTGTAATTCATAAAGATCTTTTATCATTCTGCAGGCTGCTTCTCTGCTCAAATGATGGTGTCCTTTGCTATATTGAAGTTTTTCAACTTTAGAGGTCCCATTTTAATTATTGGTTTTAATGTCTGTGTTACAGTATCATGTTCAGAAGTCCTTTCCTGTGGTAGTGAGTTCAAGATTATCCCCCATTTTTGCTTCTAACAGATACAGGATTCTGCACTTATGTTGAGGTCTTTGATCCATTTGGAGTTGAGCTTTGTGCAGGGTGATAGTTATGGATATATTTGCATTCTTCTACGTGCACACAGTTTGACCAGCACTGTTTGTTGAAAATGCTATCTTTTTTTTTTTTCCAGTGTGTACTTTGGCTTCTTTGTCAAACGTCAGAAGACCAACAATTAGTAAATGACCAAAAGGCCTCTGTCACCATCATGTGAGCCAAGCACCAGAGCACAGAATGTGGAGAAATCTTTAGCAGCTATACATCTTACAGATAGTATCTAGAATATTCAAACTCAACAAACTGAACATCAAGAAAACAAATAATACAATTAAAATGGGATACAGGACTAAACAAAAAGTTCTCTAAAAATGAGACACAAATGGCTCAAAGACGCTTTTTAAAATGTTCAACATCTTCTAGGTCGAACAAGATGTTTTTTTAAGTAGGTAATGCAAGTTAGGATGGAAACTGAGTTAGGTATGGAACTTTAAACTCATTGAGATAGATAGACAACAGAATAATAATATCAGTTGCCAAATATGTATGGACTGGACATTGGGAATGTATATTATACCCTTTAATTTTCATAATTGTGGCCTAATTGTTCTTATTGTTTTCTATTGTATTTATTGTTATAAGAAAAAGAGCCTTTTATTGGACTAAAAGGGGGAGCTGTTGGGGGGAAAAGATAACCTTAAATTAACAAAAAAAGGCAGATAGGAGGGTGAGGGGGAAGAGGATAGGAGGGTGGGACTGGGAGGGGGAGGAAGGAGAAGACTGTGATTGAGATGTAACTTGAAGAAATAAATAAATGTTTAAAAATGGGAAAAAAGTTCAACATCCTTAGACATCAAGGAATACAAATTGAAATACTTTGAGATTGCATCTTTCCCCAGTCAGAATGGCCAAGATTAATAAAACAAATGACAGCAAATGCTACAAAGGATGCAGGGAAAGGGGGACACACACTGTGGGTGGGAGTGCAAACTGGTACAGTTACTATGGAAATCAGTGTAGTGGTTCCTCAAAAAGATGAACATTGATCAACACAAGATCCAATTATACCACTGTTGGGCATATACCCAAAGGGACTTGTGCTGGCTAGTTTTTTGTCAACTTGATACAAGCTAGAGTCATCAGAAAGGAGGGAACTTCGGTTGAAAAACATACCTCCATAAAAATCCAGCCTTAGGGCATTAGTGATTGAAGGGGAGGGACAGCCCATTGTGAGTGGTGTCATCTCTGGGCTGGTAGTTATGGGGTCTGTAAGAAAGCAGGCTGAGAAAGCTATGAGGAGCAAGTCAGTATGCAGCACCCCCCCCCCCATGGCCTCAGCTCCTGCCTCCAGGTCCTGTCCTGTTTGAGCTCCTGTCCTGACTTTCTTCAGTGATGGACAATGGATGTGGAAGAATAACTCATATAAACCCTTTTTTGCCCAATTTGCTTTTGATCATGGTGTTTCATCATAGCAATGGTTACCCAAACTGAGACAGGCCTTTACATCTTACTACCAAGATACTTGCTCATCCATGTTTGCTTGCTGCTTTTTTCACAATAGCCAGAAATTAGAAACAGTCTAGATATCCACCAATTGATGAATACATAAAGAAAATGTGGTAAATTTACACAATGGAATATTATTCAGCTTTTAAGTAAAGTGAAGTCTGCAGGTAAATGGATGGAGCTGGAAATGATCGCCCTGACTGGAGTAGCAAAGACCCCAAAAGACAAAGAGCACATGTTTTCCGTTACATGTGGATGTTAGCTTTTAAGCCTTAGATATATGTGTTTCAATTAGAATAACCACAGTCTTATGTAGCCAGTGAGGGACTAAGGAAGAGGAGGTGATCTTCCAAGGAACAGGAAATTAGAATATAGTATTATAAAGAGATAAAGGGGAAAGTAGGGGGTTTAAATGAGAGGGGGATGGGAAGACAGGATAAAGAGAGGAATATGGGGTTACATTTTGTTGAGTTGTTGGCCAAAGGAGTCCCATGGAGTCCCCCAAACATCACAGGCTACCATCAAGGCTACTGGTGGCTCTTCATAACATGATAGTAAGACCTTATTGCTGAAGATACAACTTACATATGTCATTGAACATGGAGAATTTGAGCTGGTGCCTAACTGGAAGCTTCACATCTATTGACTAGCGTTTATGGTGCTGGAAGGTACTGTGGACACCACTAGGGGTGGTCATCATCAGTTAGCAATATCTCCCAGCTACAGATTCTTTGATCTACAACAGTGACCTGCCTGCAATATCTACTGGTGCAATATTGGCATAAATACTATGGGAGTAACCAATCTCTTTTTGACTAGATTTAAGGCCCCTCCATGACATGGAACACATATGTGACACCGCTAAAGGGGCCAAGAAAAAAGACTAGATAGGTCATGAGTCCTAGGGGAAAGCCTATCATTCTGTTAAAGGAACACAGCAATAAAATGACTCCCAATGAAGCATTGCTGTACCCACAGGTCAGTGCCTTGTTTGTCCCTGTCAGAGAATTAACACAGAGACTCACAACTAACTGGACAATGTGCAAAGAGTGAGAGACTCTGAAGTGCTCAGCCTTAAGTGGATAGCATTATCAAATCTCCCCCATCAAGGCTCAGGGCTCTATGTGGAAGAGGAGGTGGAAAGAGGGTAAGAGCCAGAGGTGGAGGACTCCAAGTAAACAGTGTCTTCCAAGCACAACAGGGCTGGTGCACATATGAACTCACAGAGCCTGAAAGCATGCACAAGTACAAGCCAGACAAAAATAGACACAAAGTCCCACCCCTAACCAAGAAACCAATAGCAATCAATAACTTAGTGGATAAGGAACATCAATGTGTCCCAGTGAAGTATCGCTGGGTTTATCAACCACACTCCAGGACTGACCCCTTGCTCAGGAGTAGCTGGCTAACATAAAATGAACTCCATATTTTTTATGTGCTTTTTGTTTTGGTATTGTTTTGTCATTTATTTTTTGCATGTTTGTTTTGACTTTTGTTTTGTTTTGTTTATGACAGAAAGAAAAAGAGACATGAAGTTGGTTGGGGAGGAAACTCAGGAGGCTCTGAGAGAAATTGGGGAAGGAGAAGAATATGATTAAAATATATTGTGTGATAAAATTATTTTTAGGCATTGAGTGAGAGACTTTGGAACACTCATCCCTAAATGGGATGTCTCCATCAAATCCCTCCCCTCAGGGCTCAGGGAGCTGAGGAAGAGGAGACAAAGAATACAAAGATGGAGGGGATGGGAGTCAGGAAGGAATCAAGGGCTTCTGGGCACAACATGGCTGGTACACATATGAGCTCACAGAGACTGAAGCAGCATGAACAGGGCATGCACAGGTCAGGATCAAATGGGATCCTATAGCTGAGAGAGGGAGTGGACACATACCCCCATCCCTCACCCAGCACCTATCGACAATTGATAGCCACTTGCAAATGAAAAGTTAGTTCTCCAAGGGAGTCTCACTGGGAAACAAACCACTCTTAAGGGCAGGCATGCCCAGCAATAGATGGCCAACACAAAATGAACTCAATGGCATCTTTGGATGTTCTTTGTCTCATAATGATGTCAGGGCTTTTTTTTTTTTTTACCTTATAGGTCCTTTGTATATAAATATATTATGGTTTTGGGTTTTGATTCCGATGTATGTGAATGTGTGTGTGTGTCTCTTTGTCTGTATGTGTTTCTTGTGTCTCTTTGTCTGTATGTGTTTCTTGTGCTTTTCCTTTGGCTCTCTTCCTTGTTTGGTTATTTTGTCATATTCTGATTTGCTTTTTGATTTATCTTACTGAATTTTTTTTTATTATTCCTTATTGCTTGTTTTCTAATGAGACAGAAAGGGCGTGGATTTGGATGAGAGGGAAGATGGGGAGGAACTGGGAGGAGTAGGGGGAGAGGAAACTGTAATCAGAATATACTATGAAAAAAAAATCTATTTTGAATTAAAAATGTTTTTAATTTCCCAAAAATGAGAAAAGAAAAAAATGATACTCAGTATACCACAGATGAACTCCACATGGCCCTGATTGTCTTTTTTGGGAAGTTTAAGGAGAAAACAGACAAATAAAAATTACCATCTTCTGTCAGTCTTCCAATACTTGTTGCTGATATGTATCAGGGTGACTCATGCATGGACCTTCCCAGACCACTTAGGGGGGCAAGGGAAGACCTTCCTGGCCTGTGATTCACAGTGACTTGTAGGAAGAGACACAACTTTGATAGAAACACTAGACTACTACAGAATAAGCCTTGGATCACTTAACAGTAATTTTTTTATATTAGAATCTAGCAAACTGTTCTATTAAACATAACCAAATATACGTTTTCTTAAGTCCCTTGTTGTTCATAGATAATTGTTTTCTTGTGGCCTCATTCATGCTAGAAAAGCACTCTGCCATTGAGGTACATCTGTATCCCATGTATAACTTCGAGAACACCATGCCACTCACCTTCTGATAAGAAGACAGAATTAACAGAATTAAGCAAGCTGATTGAAATAAGCCACCATTCAGTGAGAAGGAAACTGGTGTGTCTCTATTAGCTTTTGTTCAGTAAGAGCCAGCTGGACAAAGGAAACGCTGCACTTCCTGACAGGGAAGCAGGGTTTGCAGTTTAATTATGCAGATGATTGGCCTCCCCTCTCTCCTCAACACACCACAAAGAAAATTCTGTCTTAGTGAAACGAGCTTCAGATCTGATCTAATTTTCTTGAATTTGGATGGGGAATGTGTCTGAAGACCACAGACAAAAGACTGTTGAAGCGTTGTATGATGGGCCCCAGCATCTGTAGTTCCCCCAAAATCTGAGGCAGGAGGATGGCCTGAGCCTAGGAGTCTTGACCAGCCTGGGCATCATAATAAGACCCTACCTAGCAGCAACGTCGGAAAAGATGAGCTCAGCTTTCTCAGATGGTTGCTTCTCTAAGATAATATTCTTTTTAAAACTGTTTACTCATAAATGATTCTGTGATTATATTTTCTGGCTTATGAAGATGAGCGGTTAAACACAGACTTGTGTGATGATCTGTACTTAGAGCTGAAGAGAGATGGAATTATATAAGAACCCAGTCTACCTGTATATTGTAACATGCATTATGATAATAATCATAATATGGCTCTAATTGGAGGGGTACCTGGTTTTTTTAAAACCATGTTCCCAATTCCCTGGATTATTACTGGGTAGAATACTTGGTGTGAGAGAAAATAAGAAGTTGGGTACATTTTCAAGACCTTTGAAATACTTGTATAGGGCCTGCGTTTTAGCTCAGTGGTAGACTGCTTGCAGTGGTAGCATGTGTGAGACTCTGGGTTTGAACCTTAGGAGCTAAGAGGCACCACATAAAGGTTTACAAACAGAGAAGTGTGTATGGATATTCTCAGGGGCTAACAGCATCGCTTCCCCTTAAAGCCATGTTTTTCAGACATCAGCTAAGTGAACATTTCATAGCTGCCAACAAAGGAAAATTAATTAACATCCACAGAAAGAACATCATCAAAGAATAAAAGGAGAAGCAAGGTGATTTTAAAAGCAAGGCTTCTGTGTATATCTAGAAATAACTTTTGTGAGGAGGAAATCTCAACCCCAAAGCTGTACTTGTGAACAAGCTTTCTCTATCCCGACGGCTGGGAGGTACTTCCACTCGCGAAGCCTTGCTCTCCCTCCTACTAACTTTAACGGTGCGGGTCAAGTTCATGCGTACAAACCCTGCCCAGTGGTGGTAAGTCAGCACAAAACTTGTAACTGAAGGTCATTGCTTATTGTTAGTATTCCAGAAAAGTTTCTTCTTGAAAAGCCACAAACTCTGTTTCCTAAGGTCCCAACCTGAACTCCACGCCTGCCTAAGTGAGTCCCGTCACTGGGACACACCCGCGCCAGGTGCCTGCTCTGGTCGTGGGCCACCTGGGCTTCGGGGTCCTTACCTCTGGTCCGGTCTGGCTGGCACGGCGGGAACCAGAGTGGAGCCTCAGCGGCCCCGGGTTGTCTGGCCGAGCATCTCGCGTCCCGCAGCTCTACGCCTGGGTCCTGCGCCCCGGCACCCTCCCAGCCCGCCTGGGACCACGCCTCGAGGCGGGCTCTCAGAGGGCGGGGGTCAAGAGCAAGAGGTCCGCCCCGCCCCCACTTCTGGGCAGCGCATCTTCCTTTCCTGCCCCCGCCTAACTTGCCCTCCTGCCACCGGACAGGAAACCTGCAGGAAACCGTGGGCCCAGAAGCCCTGCGAGGAGATGTGGTCGCCGCCCACGCAAGGTCACCCAGCACATACTTACACCCACAGGCCATCTCCTGCTGCAGAGACCCAGGGCTTTAAGGGCAAGAGGACAGCCTCTCTACACTTCGTGACCACTCACTTCTCCCCCGGGTCATTTTCTTTTTTTGGGGGGGGTCACACACAACATTAAAGTGGCACGGGTGATCTGTAAACTTGTTTCCCCAAATGTCACTGGAGTTTCAAAACAATGCACTTTGGGTAAAGTGCATTTTCCTTTTTCTTCCTCTGGAGCCAAACTTGGTTAATTAAATTAAAAGTAGTCATTTAAAAAAGTCTATTCTGCAAATGTTACCTTTCTAAAAGAATTGGAAGGTACGTTTCCCATGGTTTAACTGCTGTGCTTGTCGTCCAGCGCTGTGCAATGAGCTTTCTTTTACGTAAAACGAACCACTTTACAGACAAATTTAATGTAAGGCAATAGACAGCCGAACACAACCTTCTAGAGGCCCGGCACCCAGCAAGAGGTACAAGGAAACTCTGGAGGAGTAAAGCATGTTAGGACTGAACTGCATGAATTTACTGTGCATGTGTCAAACCCATTCAATTTAAGAGTTGGATGTGATGCACATGCCTGTAATCCCATCAATTGGGGAAACGGAAGCAGGATTTCAAGTATCCTGTCAACCTGGGCTACATAAATGAGCTCTTGCTTAGCAACTGCGACGGAGATGAGGGGGAACTAATGATTTGCTTATAAATTTCACCCCACTCAGTCTTTGAAAGTTTTAAATATGCCATTTGCAGAGAGTTGATCTTAAAAGACAGCACAGTTGCTTAGATATCACCAAAGTTCAAGTTTTTCTAAGAACTCACTAGCCAAGTGACCTAAGAAGCTCTGGGGTGGCCGTTTATTCTCACTGCCAACAAAAAGATCTTCTCCGATATTCATTCATTAGTTCAAGTCAGGGTTCCTCCCAAATACATTCCATATAGTTTCTGGTACTATTGGTTTTGATAATAAAAGCTCAATGGGGGAGGGGGGCTGTGGATAGCTCAGTGGGTAGTTTTGCAGCCAAGCTTGATGATCCAGATAGCCCTGGGTTATTTAATCCCCTTTCTCTGCTATAAAAGGTATGTATATAAAAGTTTTGCGGGGATTCAGTGAAACATAAAAGACACCTCGCTCTGTATTAACCTTCCCAAAAAAATCAGTCTTTGGTTGTGAGACTTAAATCTTACAAGCACTTAAAAAATAACGGCTTTATTGAGGTATATCATCATCTTTATATTAATTATAGTTCACAACAAACTGACTATCGCAGCTAGTTTCATGTCAACTTGACACAGCCAGGGTCATCTGAGCTCAATTTAAGAACTGTCTCCATAAAATCGAGCTATGGGCAAGCCTGTACTTCATTTTCTTTTCTTTTTTTTTGGGGGGGGGGGGTGTTTTTTTTTTTTTTTTTTTTTTTTTAGAGAGGTTTCTCTGTGTATCTTTGGCTGTTCTGGACTCACTTTGTAGACCAGGCTGGCCTTGAACTCACTGAGATCCACCTGCCTCTACCTTCCAAGTGTTGGGATTAAAGGCGTGTGCCACCGCGAGGCAATTAGACATCTGTGAACTGCCATGTAGTTGCTGGGATTTGAATTCAGATCCTTTGGAAGAGCAGCCAGTGCTCTTAACCACTGAGCCATCTCTTCAGCCCCAAGTTCATTTTCTTAATAAGCGATTGATGGGGGAGGGCCCAGCCCATTGTGAGTGGGGCCATTCCTGGACTGGTGGTCCTGGGTGTTGGAAAACAGCAGGCTGAGCAAGCCAGTAAGCAGCACCCCTCCATGGCTTCTGCATGAGATCCCGCCTCCAGGTTCCTGCCCCGCTTGAGTCCCTGCTCTGATTTACCTCAGTGCTGAACTAAGTGCTGAACTAAACCCTTTCCTTCCCACATTGCCTTTGGTCATGGTGTTTTATCACAGCAATAGAAACACCTAGGAAGACACTGTATTAATGTGTTTATTAGATGAATATGATAAAATCTTTTCCTAAATAAGGGCAACATAAAAGGAAGGAAAAGCTTTCTGAAGGACAGTGGTATGATCTCAGTACCGAATTCAAACTGGCTTTTTAGCATACCCTTAATTCTGACCAGGACTGCAGCTCAGTGAAAGAACACTTAGCCTAGCATATGCAGGGCCCAGGGCTCTAACCCAGCTCGCTGAACTCTCTGAGTCCGCAAATATTCCGGAGACCTATGCAATTGTAAAATTTATACACTTAATAACCACCTGTATACAAATGTTCTTTATTTTAATAAGCAATGGTCTGGAAATCACAACTCAAAAATTTTCACATCAGGACACAAGGAAGAAGGTAAATGACCCAGTTTTCACACTGTAATACCAGCTTGTGAAAGCAGGATCTTACATGTGAGCATCTGACTTTCCAAGAGTGCCTCCTACATCAGGGATATGGCTCACATCTTAGAATTTGAGTAGACAGGGCAGATCTCAGACAGGCTGAGCGGGTTGTGAAGCCTCCTGGAAGGAGGGAACTGTTAAGCCGAAAATCACCTAGTGAAGCTAACAATTAGAAATGTAGTGTGTACATTCAATGATGTAGGACAGTGAGGAGACAAAGGAATCGCTGTGTGACTGACCGTAGGGAGTGGAGCAAGCCCCAAGTGACTGAAGTCCTGAGTGAGTGTTTTGACACAGACACAGCCTGTTGATGACTCCAAAGCCAACTTTCTCATCATAAATTGGCAAAGCTGTTACCCATATGGGTCAGGCTCAAGAGGAATGGCAAAACATTCCTCAGGAGCCCAGCTATGAGCATTTATGAATGACTGGTCAGTGTGTGCAAAGACTAGCATCTGCACCTTCTTCCTCCTGATGCTTAAGGCCTGAGACTTTGTCTGCAGAGACAAGACTGGAGACTAGCTAACTCGCCCTCTGCTAATAAACATGCTGAGGCTTTGGGTATGATGGCCATGGTTAGGGAACACCACCTGATCCCAGCATCACTGTGCATGTTATCTATGCATGTATGTCCTTTCTTCCTTCCCTTTCCACCCCTAGCGAGAGTTCTGGAACCCAAGCTACATAGGATGCAACAACTGACAATCTTTGAACTTTAAGAAACTCAGTGTTTTCTTGTGGTCTCAAAGTAAAGTTAAAAGAAACAGACAAAATGTAGTTAAATATATGGGGCAGACACCAACTTTCACAAACTTTAAAAATAGAGCTATATAAAACAGGAAACAGGTTTTTCTATAGCAAGTTGGATGGTGCAAGGTATGGTAGGATTTAGGCTATTCCGGGTGAGTGGAAGTCAGTAAGGAAAGAAATCTGGACAGATCAAGGCACATGTCAGAAACAGGTCCTCTTCATGGTCAGCCCTGCTTATCCACTTATGACATTTTCTGAGTTTTGAGACTAGGTTTTCATTATTAGGTTATTCCACAAAGCCTCCACAGCCTACCATCCAGAGGGCTAACCAAGAGCATTGGCAATAGTCCATAATGTTTGGGGGGTCTGTGGGACCTCACTTGCCAACAACTCCAAAAGAGGTCACCAATTCTTGGCACTCGGTTTGTCGTTTGTTATCCTGTGGTGTTTGTCATACTCCTGAATCATAGAACATGGAGAAATCACGCTGGTACTTGCTTGGAAGCTACATTCCCACTTCAATAACACTGGAATGTTCTATGCATGCTACTGGAGAAGAAAAGGAATCACTATCTCACCCAGCTGTCAGCCCTGAGAGCTGTAAGAATTATTTGCCTGGCAAGGCACGTCCTCTGGTACAATAGTGGCACAAATGTCATGGGAGTAACCAACAACTTTCTAGTTAGATTTAAGGCCTGCTCTACAAGTTGAAACCCATACCTGGCTCTGTTATCAAGCTCAAGAACTGTAGCTAGACAGGCCTTAGGCTCTAGGAGAGAAGCTACTACTATTACTCTACAAAGTGGATATAGTATTAAACTACTCCTAATGACTTATCATTATACTCATAGATTAGTGCATTTCTCAACCCTCATCAGAGAAATTTCTTTTTGAACTAGATGGCAATTAACAGAGACCCACAAGTGGTCAAGGTGCAGAGAATAGAGGACTGTGGAATTCTCAGCCCTAAACATGACATCTGTATCATATTCCCTCCTCCCAAGGTTGTGGGATCATAGCAGAAGTGGGGCTAAGAGACCAGAGGTAGTTGATGACTAGAAGGAAACAATGCTTCTAGATACAGCAGGGCAGTTGTACATATGAATTCACATCAGTTGAGACCATATGCACAAGTTCAAGGCAGCCCAAACTTCAGCATGGTGATGGGAGTTGGGCATGAAGTTCCACCCTGCCTAAGAAATTATTGTCAATCTATAGCTTCTAGAAGGAGAGAGTCAGTTTTCTTTAAAGGTGCAGCCCATGATGGGTTAATCATCCTTTTGCAAAGGCCACATCCAGGAGCCTGAGGAGCAGAAACTGTACTCGATGGGTTTTAAAGAGAAAGAACAAAAAGATGAGTGTGCAGGGAAGGAGGGGGGTTGGATCCGGGAGGAGAAGTGGGTGATCATTATCAAAATACATTGTATGAAATTCTCACAGAACTAACAAAACAAGAAAAAAATTACAAAAACTTTGAAAGGTTCTTTAAACCAGGTGTGATGGTACACACCTGCAATATCTACCTTCACTACCTTCCAGCCATGGAAGCAACTTTTCCCAATGAAGCCACCTTCTTCTCTGAGTTTCTTACATAAAATTCCTATGTATTCTAGAAAAGTCTCTTTAACTAAACTGGATGAGAGTTAAGATAAAGTAAAGTATAGTTATCTACATCTATCTATCTATCCAACTATCTATCTATCTATCTATCTATCTATCTATCTATCTATCTATCTATGTATATATATATACATATATATCAAGATTATTTATTTAGTAAATATTTATTGCTGCTTACTGTGTGCCAAACCTTGTCCAGCCTCTTGGAAATATATCCACGAACAAGTCAGAAAAAGTCTGTCTTTGTTAAGCTTGCACTTTAGGCCTATCATAAAAGATAGGATTGTCAACAAGTTTACATAAATCAACTATAGCTATTGGCAACAAGGGCAATATACACATTTAAACAGTGTAAGTATTATTAAAAGTCCACTGTTGGCATGCACATCATCATATACTGTGTTTATTGTATGCATAATAAATTCATACCTACGTATCATTTCCCAGGGGTTCACACTGTAAGAACATAGAAGAAGCTCTATTGGAACTTAAAAGAGACTTTTTGAGAGTCATTCTAAGCATGCTGGATTTGACCTTAGGTAGTTTTTAAAACCTAACAAGTTGGGACTCTATTGTACCAAAATGAAGATGCAGAGATTGTTGCACAAAAGGTAACTGTTTTAAGAATTTGCCTGTGAAAGCTGAACACGTGTTCTGGTCAACTTAGTCTAGTAACTAGGAACACTCCGTAACACATCCACATGAACACACATGGTTGGTGCACACTGAGATCTGAATCAAGAGTTTTTAAGAAGCTCATAGCTCGTTTCTTTGTTTTCTTTTTTTTTCAAGACAGGGTTTCTCTGTGTATCTCTGGCTGTCCTGGACTCCATTTGTAGACCAGGCTGGCCTCAAACTCACAGAGATCCACCTGCCTCTGCCTCCCAAGTGCTGGGATTAAAGGCCTGGGCCACCACGCCTGGGTTCATTTCCCATTTTAAAAGATAACTAACTTATAAAATCTCAAAGGCAACCAATAAACAATGCTTAATTATAAAATACAAAAGTTCTCACACTGGCTTAGTGTGGTCATGTTTATCGTCTTCATGTATTTTACAGAGACTTGTATAAAGAACATCAAGTTAAGAAAATCAGTTTAAAATTTTACAATAATTGTACTATATATACATCAATATCAGTCATCTGACCCTGAAAAGAGCCTTCAATTATACAATGTAAAATATTTTTCTTGACAGTAGCTAAACTATTCTAGTATCATAAATTTACATACCCATGCTCCTAAGAACAAAGTTAGGAGAACAAAAATTACATAGTGATGAGCACCAAAGCACAGCATTTTTGCACCTAGGGCTTGATTGGTTTGTATTTAAACATAGCCTGTACCAAATGGACCAAAACAACACATTTGACAAGAAAAGAAAAAAAGATAAACCAAGGTGCAGAAACAGTGACAAAATAATAATAATAATAATAATAATAATAAAAGCTAACACCAAAATTTTTTATAAATGTGACTTTTTTAAAGTATATTTATGTCACTTTTCTTCATCTTTTATTCACATTCTGCAAATCAGACTGATCCATTTTTGTTAATCTGCTGTCACACTGAATAAACAAATGTATTATGTGTTTGCTAGGATAACTCCAAACCATTAAGCTAAATGTACCAGCTCCTACAACCTAACAACCTTCAACCAATCCAAGTAGTAAACACATTATCAGTGACCTGTTGATTTTAAGATCTTTAGTCAGATAAGATGTGTGTGTGCGTGCTCACGTGTGTGTATGTGTGTGTGCATGTGCATGCATGTCTATCAGAGGCATGTGATGGACTGTCTGCAGCCCAGAGACAGGTGAGACATACTAATAAACTGACAAAATGATCTACCCAACCCCTAGAAGATTTGGGTAGCCAACAGGAATCAACCTTACAGTAAACCTGAAATAAACAATGAGGTGACTAGGGGAGATGCCACCACAATTGAGAGTCAGTGACAGATTTGAAAAACAACAGTAAAGGAGGTAGCCTTGGGCACAGCATTCTCATAATACTGGAGGATAGAAGCAATGGCAACATCTTTTGGGTAAGGGAACAGGAGTGGGGCTCCCTGGTTTGCAGCTGAGGACACTAGCTCTTCTCCACAGGGCATCTGCAGTAGCCCCCACCTTACCCAGAGAGAGTATCCTCAAGCTCCCAGAAAGTGCACCTGAGCATCCCTCCTTCCCTGTGGTTCCAAGGTGACACTGCCATTACCCTTCCCTCCCAGCTCAGCCTCTGAAAGGTGTCACCTTATGTCCTATGGGCTCCCTGAGTCTGAGGTAATGTCAACATGCTATACATATGAAGTCAGGCAACCTAGTAAAAAGCTCCAGCGATCTGCAGATGATTATTGGCCAGTTTTTCTTTAGTCAGGTGCTTTCTCCACACAACAGATACCATGTGAGGCATAGAAGAAAGGCATGTGGCTGGACTACATGACAGGAACGGTTCTAGTTCAGTGTTGAGGCTCCTTGGGAGAGAAAGGAGATTTGCTAAATTTTCCCTTTCCTATTTTACACCCTTAGCTTCCAAGCATAAGAGCACTTAAGGTCCTATGCACTTAACGCCCTTCCAGAAGTATTCAACTCCCCAACTTGTAATCACAGCTTTGGGCATGTCTATACAGCTCTTTAATTCCATTTCAAAAATCCACATTTCTTAAACAAATGATACTGCTGCAGTCTTTAAAAATGCCAGTCATGAAATTATCACTTAAAACTAGAGAGAACCTGACTGAGGAGTAAATGCACACCCTTTTCTCACTCTCTCTTCCCCCATCACTTGGGCGGTAGGTCTGACACCCAAGGCCTCTGTACTCTGGGCAAGTGCTCGCCCAGTAAGCTGGACCCTAGCCCTCTCCTATTCCAAAGGTATTTTATTTGATCTGGCAGAGACATGACTACATCTGCTTCAAATCCTCAAGGAAGAGCCTGGTCCTGCACATTGATTTTTTATTTCAGTGCTGTCGATTCTTAGACTTCAGTGTAGCTATTACTTCCTTCATGAATATCCCAAAGATGGACACATTAGATGCAGAGAAAAACATTTACAACTCGGTAAAGTCTATCAACAGCAAAATGATTATCTGGCCTACCAATGCAGCTTCACTTCTTCTCCCTCCAAGGACCTAAATTTAAGGATCAAAATAAAATCCACCGTGTTTCAAGTGAAGTTCCAAGAGTTCTACACAACTATAGCATGACTTTAAAAGCATATTCATATTCATTTGCCGTATTTTCCTGTATGTACCCTAAATAAGTTTCTGAGACCATAATTTTAGGGAAAGATTAAGAGTTTTATATTATACTGTGAAGTTCTAACAGATTTTTGGTGTATTTGGCTTTATCTCAGTGTCATTTGGTCTTGACATAACGCAAGCGTATTGACAAAAAGTACTTCAGATAGAAAACTCTTAGTTCTGTGTCATAAATAAATTTGGGTAAAACCGTAAGCCTTCCACGGAGTCATCTCGGCAAAGGTGGCCCATCTTCTCTGCAAGAAGCAGCCTGGGGACAGAAAGAAAAAAGTCCACAATGATCTACTCCTTCAGAAACATATCCCACACCACGGCGAGGGGCAACAGCTTACTGACCTTTCTTTAGCCAGGAGGACAGACATCCCCACAAGCTTGGCAAACTCTTCCGATGTTAATGATCCCCTTTCTGAAACCTAGTGGCAACACACAGCAGAAAAGAAAACAAAAACCCAAAACAATCAACAACAACAAAACCATGATTATTTTAGCATACTTAGATGAATATACAGTCAGCACATGCAGGAAATGCTTTACTGCATTTTCTACTAAAATCCAAATAGTCACTATAAAACTAAATCTTTTTTATTTCTAGATTTACTTTCATGTGTATGAGTGTATTGCCTGCAGGGATGCCCACCACATTTGTGCCTGATGCCTGCAGATATCAAAAGACGGGGTCAGAACTCCTGGAACTGGAGTTACAGATAGTTGTGAATTACCACGAGGATTTTGGGAACAGATACTAGGTCCTCTGTGGGAACAAGTGTTCTTAACCACCGGGTCATCTCTCCAGTCCCACAGAAACTAAATTTAAACTGCTCAATTCTATAAAAGTTGATGGACTCAGAGCAGAGCAGAGGTTACATATCAACACAAAGCTGTTCACGATGCAGAAAGGCTTTGTATGAAAGCCTAGAAAAAACTACCAGGTTTTCTGCAAAGGAACACAGCAAACTCTGTATCACACACTTTGGTAGGGCCCACAGGGTTAGCATCAGGTCCAGCAGAAGACGTGACTTGAGAACCTAATGCTGAGCTTCAACAGGAAAGCAAAGCACCTTTAGTTATTGTCTCTTCGAGACCTGCTCTTTACTGAGGGGAAAAGGAGGAGGAGAGGATCTGGTGGAGAGGAGATGTGGGGGCAGCTGGGAGGAGTGGAGGGAGGGGAAACTGTGGTGGGGATATATTGTATCAGAGAAGAATCTATTTCAATAATAAAAAGATATTAATTAAAAAAAGATGTTGAGAGTGACAAAAACTTTTACTATGGATGCTGGTTAAATGAACACATCATTGTCAATCATAAACCACTGGGCCTATGAATGACTTTTTAGCGAATTTAACAGTACACCTCGCTTCTCAAGTTGTTATGCATTTGGATCTTTGGGGCAGTCTCTAAGGACTAAAGGAAACAGGATTCACATACTGTCTCCAGGGCTGAGGCCACCATTTCCTCTTCCTTGTGGGTTTGAAGCTCAATTACCATGACACCACTGTCAAAAACCCGGAGCCTGAAAAACACAAATGTGAGAACAGAGTGTGGATATAGCTAGGATGACCAACCACAAAGGAGAAGCAAACTGCATTCTACTTTATATTATGGCCATGCCTGAGGATAATCATACAGTGTTTAAGCCATAATGACTACAAGTAACCAGGACAGGATTAAAAAAACTCAAGAATTAACAGACAATAAAACTATGAACTACAATCTACAGGATAGAGTTTTTCTGGTTCGTGGTGCTGTTAGCCTAAGGACAAGAAAAATGCAATTCAGCATTGACCATGTGCACCATTGAGGGTTCAGAGGTCAGCTTTGAGTTTCCTCTCTGAATATGATTTGTCCTGGGACACACCCACCCTGATGGGATGACGGTCAGAGGACAGAAGGTGCTTGCAGCACCAGGTGGGCTCAGGTCACGTACAGCATAATCTCAAGAGGGTATCATTGTGCCTTGCCATGCACAATGGCAAGCTTTGGTGGTCTTTCTTGTCTCCTCTATGCAGAATCATGGTTACAGCTGGCAAACTTCCCATGGAGATTCCCTTTACCTGACAGGCAATTTCAGTGCTTCCAGCATCTTGCAGGCATTCACTAAATCTTCTGGTGAGAGCAACTAATGAGGAAAAGAAATCCAGTTTACACTGCAGAGCAATAGAGTGGGCCTCTATAACTCTAATAATCACTAAGAAGTCAATGACATATGACCCAGTTATTTCACTCCGGATCATATACCCAGAGATCTCCACACCTACACAACATACTTGTACCCCTTGCTCATTGCTGCTTTATTCACTATAGCAAAGAAGTGGCCTCAACCAAGTTGTCCATCAACTGATGAATGGATAATAAAAAATTAGGTGTGTGTTCATATGTATATGTATTATATGGAATATTATTGAGCTCTAAAGTAAAACATTGTGCAGGGAAATGGATGGACTTAGAATATATAATATTAACTGGTCATACATTCTCAAGAGGAAAAAAGTACACATTCTCTCTCATATGTGAAAACTAGCTAATTTTGTGTGTGTGTGTGTGTGTGTGTGTGTGTGTGTGTGTGTAAAGAAATATACATGTGGATATATCGCAAAACAGGAAGAATAAGAAAGGCTAAACTTAAGGGGATGAGGAAGAGCTGAATACAGGTGATGGACATGAGTTATGAAAGAATATGATAAAAAGCTAATAGTTTTTTATAGTTATGTCTGTCATGGAAATTTTGGTTTTGATGGTGGATAAGTATATAAAATATACTGATACTGAAAGTGTAACATTTAATGGGAAGCCTCGTAGCTTCCATTTTGAATGCCAATTCTCACTGAAAAGAAGTTTGTTGAGGTGTACAGACTTTGGATCTGGTTAATTTTGGTATGTGATGTTTTTATTTCCAGGTTGTTGGGTTTTTTGTGTTTGTTGTTTGGTTTGTTTGTTTGTTTGTTTTCAAGACAGGGTTTCTCTGTGTAGTCCTGGCTGTTCTGGACTCACTTTGTAGACCAGGTTGGCCTTGAATTCGTAGAGATCCTCCTGCTTCTGCTTCCCAGTGCTGGGATTAAAGGTGTGCACCACCATACCTGGCAATTACAGACAGCTGTGAACTGCCATGTGGGTGCTGG
>CAJQZJ010033165.1:2235387-2256170 GCA_907164525.1 Lophiomys imhausi
TATTATTATTACTTCAACATTTAATATTTAAAAGTATTAAGAGGGCTAAAAATGGCCGGGCATGGTGGCGCATGCCTTTAATCCCAGCACTCGGGAGGCAGAGGCAGGTGGATCTTTGAGTTCAAGGCCAGCGTGGTCTACAAAGTGAGTCCAGGACAGTCAAGGATACACAGAGAAACCCTGTCTCAAAAAAACCTTTAAAAAAAAAAAAGAGGGCTGAAAATGTATTTCAGTAGTAGAATGTTTGCTACCACTCAGCACCACAAAAGAAAAAGTATTATGTATTTTAAAAAGTGTTTTGTGATTTTGGTGTCGAGTCTTCAAACACCTGGTGTGTGTTAACACTCAGTATATCTCAGTTTGTGCCAGCGTTGCTTTATGTGGATGATGCATTACACTGTCGTTTTCTATATACGTTCAGACATTTAAAGGGAAGCAGGTTTTTTTTCTCTGTGTGCCAGTTCACTTGTTCACCCACTCGTGCATGTGCATCCAAAGTAGCCTTCAGGTATGTGTGTGCTCTGTCAATGAAACTGAGACAGTCAGGCTTGGTGGCAAGCACCCACATCCACTGAGCCATCTCAGTGGTCCAAAAGAAAACAGTTTTAAAGCAAAGCGTATGTATATGCACTGAAATACTGCTTATGATCTATGCTGCACTGTAAAAGTCAGTGTTTGGTTTTGAAAGTGCATTCTAAACACCCTGCTCTTGAACCTGAATTCCTTCAGTCCCCAAGTACAGATGTTGGGTTGGTACCACTGCAGTTTGATGGATAATTTCATGTGTCTTCTAGGCTACAATGCCCATGGCTGTTTTGGCAAAACAATAGCCTAGTTGTTGCAGTAAAAGAATCTAAGGTCAGGTGTGGTGACACATGTCTTTAATCCTACCACTCAGAGGCAGTGGCTGGAGAATCTGTGTGAATTGGGGGCCAGCCCAGTCTACATAGTGAGTTCAGGACAGCAGGGACTAAATAGAGACCCGCGTAAAGTTAACTTTTATTCCACTGAAGTAATGGTTGTCTCAGAGGCCTATTACTGCCTCTGTCTGCTAACCTAGGCCTAGTCCTGAAGCTTCTAGCCTCCTGCAGTCTTATCTAGGCCTAGAATGTTTTTAGCCTCTGAAGCTTTCTGCTGACTAAGCTCATCCTTTGTAGCTCTCTGAGTCCTCCATGGCTGGTCCACCTCAGATGTTCTGGCTTAAACTCCTGAGAGCTGACTGATTGATTCAGCTGGCTTCTGTGGGATTCTCACTGAATTAATTGCTCCGGCTGACCGCATACTGACTTTGGTAACATGTTCTAATCTTTTGGCTCCTTGTCATCCAATGGCTTCAACTGCCTCTGTTGACCTGCACTGAACTGTTAGACTCCACCCTCTCTGCTCCCTTCTACCAACTAACTTTACCGTCATTGTTTGGTATTAAAGGTGTGTACTAAGGGGGTGTTTGTATTCCAGCCAATGTTGCTGGATTAATCCTCTGCAGATCCCATCAACAAAAGCAAAACAAAATAGAAGTCTTTTAGGTGTGACTAACATTTGAGTCAGTGGCATTGAGGATACAAGGTGACCCTCTGTGTGGGGAGGACTTCATCCAGAAGAGCAGACTTTGAGGGTGTTAACCTTACTCTGCAGTTGTTAGAAATTAAAGTTTCACTATCAGGTCTTGTCAGTTCTATCAGCAACACTTTTACCCACACACACATTTTAGCCTACTTTCCGGATTTGTAAGTCAGTTTTAGAATTACTGAAGTGTGTAGTTGACAGTATTTTATTTTATTTCCTATCATGACTTTACACACAGTTGGTGTCATTTGCTAAGGGGTTGTCAGGTATTACACTAGTCTATAGCTATTAAAAAGTTTGGACTAAGATCTTTTAAACCTTCTTGCTTACTCTAACTGTAGTTTGCTTAGAATAAATTATACTTAATTCATTTCTTATCTCAATTTAAAATTTTAAAATATGGGACTTTGTTGCTCAGTAGTAGGGCATTTGCTTAGTTTGTACACGGAAGCTCTGAAATTAGTTGTTAATAATTTCCTGTCCCTTCCATAAAAATAAATTTCCTTTGTACAGAAATAATTGATTTTTTTTTTTAACTAATAGAGATCAGAAAGTGAGAACACCTGAAGATCAGGTCCAAGAAGGGAAAAAAGTTTTAAGTCTCAAAACAGAAATGGTAGGTATGGTAAGTAAGATAATGTGTACAGCACTCAGCCCTTTCCTACGCTCTTTGTGAAGAAATGAGCTCTGAAATACTGATTTCTCTTAACTCTTCTAGGCTGATAAAGAAAATATTAGAAGCATAATTGAAGAACCCTGCATTCCATTAAAAGATGCTGAAGTGACTGGTTCAGAAGTGCAAGCCTTGACAGATAATTTTCAAGCTGTACAGTTATCAAGTAGAGACAACTCCCAAGGTCAGACCCTGCCATTAGAGCAGCCATGTGACCTTAAAGACAATGAAAAGATGCAAGCAACTGCAGAAGATCCAAAACAAGAGGCTAACATGCCTAAAAAACGGGTGCTTGGTTATTATAATGGCCAGGTTGTTCAGTCTAAGATTAATTCATTTAGAAAGCTTCCAAATGTCAACAAAGAGAGTCCTAGCACAACCAAGAAATGCCCTACTACTGTGTCTAAAGCCATCAAGGCTCAGTCTGAGCCTGTGAACAGCACTCATACAAGAGCTTCAAATATGACTGCTCCCACCAAGTTTGTGAACACTAAATCTGTGAGCACGACATCGAAGAACATGCTTGTGCGACCACCTATTAGAAGTGTCCACAAGAACACCCAGGGTGCTGCAAAACAGGGCCTCAGCAGGACCCTTGCCAATTTTACAATCAGGAAAGGGTCACTTGAAAGAGAATTACTTGGATCACAACCCGGTATATCTGTTGTCGAAACCAGTTCTCAGGACATAAAACGAGATAAGGCACCATCAAGAAGCACAGCATCGAAAGGTGTGGCCAGGACTAATTCGGCTAATGCAAGAGTGACAGAAAAGTCAAAAGTTAGTGACCAGGGCAGATACACAATAGCAGGACCGAGTGTTTACAGGTCACTTCAGCCCAAAGAAACTGCAGAAGAGAAAAAGTGAGTAGACGGAATCCACTTATTTTTTCTTAATTTTCAGTAGAATACCATATGTGAATTTGGCTTGTAATTTCATCGAAAGTATTAGAATTTCTTTATTATTTTCTGTGATGCAGGCAAATTTATTTATGGAACAATAAGACCAAAAAGTTATGTGTTTAAATGTGGTTTGCTGGTTGCTTTTGATCTCAGCTGAACACTTAATTATTCATAACTTATCCATTTAAAAATGCATTCTTGGGGCTGGGCGTGGTGGCACACGACTTTAATCTCAGCACTCCAGAGGCAGAGGCAGGTGGATCTCTGTGAGTTTGAGCCTGGTGTACAAAACGAGTCCAGGACATCCATGGCTACACAGAGAAAACCTGTCTCAAAAAAAAAAAAAAATGCATTCTTGGGTTCTTTTTGTGGGGAGGTGTTTATTGTGAGTGTGTGAGAGAGGGCATTGACCTCTCTGGGAGCAGCTGTGAGCCTACTGATGTTGGTGTACCGAAGCCAACTGGGGTCCTCTGCAAGAGCAGAAAGCACTTCTAGCCTTTCAGCATCTCCCCAGCTCCCATTCTTGGAGTCTTTGAACATACATTTGATCTTGTTATGCTCAAGAGTTCAGCTCTGCAAACAAGAACGCCCACCAGTTTAGAGTTGTGTGTAGACTTGAGATTGTTTTGTGTGTGGGTGTCTCTGCTTACATGTATGTCTTCGCACCATGTGTGTTCCTGGTGCCCACAGAGTCCTGAAGAGGGTGTCATTCCCTTGAGCTGGAGTTAGAAATGGTTATAAACCACCATGTGGGTGCTGGAATCAAACTAGGGTCCTCTGGAGGAGTTGCTGGTACTAGTGAGTGGTCTCTCCAGCCCCAGATTTATTTAACTACTCCATTTAGCAGGGTGCCATCATCAAAATCAAAGTAATATTTATGTACTGCTTCTGATTGTAGAGCTCGAATGACTGAGTGGAGAACTGGCAAGGGAAAAGGGCTGAAAAGGCCTCCTAATCTAAGAGCCACCCAGGCTGAGCCAAAGGGACAAAATGAAAACCCAGTTGGGTCCTTTTGGACTACCATGGCAGAAGAAGACGAACAGAGATTATTTACTGAAAAAGTAAACAAAACAATTTCTGAATGTCTGAACCTGATTAATAAGGTAGAGTCTTCTTTTTTTAATGTGTATAACTTTTTTGCCTATATTTATGTCCATGTGTGTGCCTGGTACCTGCAGAAGCTAGAAAATAATGTCAGATCACCTGGAACTGTAGTTATATATGGTTATGAGACATCATGTGCTGGGAATTGATCCCAGGACCCCTGGAAGAGCAGCCAGTGCTCTTAAATGCTGAGCCATCTCTTCAGCCCTCCTAGGTAGAGTCTTTATCTTTGTATGTTTTATAATTTAGAAATTTCTGAAGTTTTATTATTATTTTATTTATGTACTTAAATGAGTTTATGTGTACCACATGTATGCAGGTGCCAGCAGAGGCTCGAAGGTGCTGGATCCACTGAATCTGGAGTTTACAGTTGGTTGTGAGCTGCCCAACATGGGTGCTGGGAGCCACTAACATGGGTGCAGTGATGGAGCATGCAGCTTGCTCTGAGCTTTTTATATTGCCCATTGTTCTTGATAGAGTCAGATTATTAATTGTCCATAGTTTCTAGCTCACACATTTTTTTTTCTTGGTTATTTTAGGGATGCCCAAAAGAAGAAATTTTAGTCACACTGAATGACCTGATTCATAATATCCCAGAAGCCAAAAAACTTGTTAAATATTGGATATGTCTTGTACGTATTGAACCAGTCACAAGTCCAATTGAAAACATTATCTCAATCTATGAGAAGGCCATTCTGGCAGGGGCTCAGGTAAGATCAAAATGTACCGATCTTCACTTTTACAGTGTAAACAATTCCAAGTTATTTTGGAGCATAGTATAGTATAACTTGATAAGATTACAATTTCACATGTAGGAGTAATGAATATTTAGAGGCCACAGGAGGACTGGGGAGTGTGGAGACACAGGACTCCGTTTGTAGCAGCAGAAAGAGTGAAGGCCATAAAGATTGTATTATGGGTGTTTTTTAATCTTCTAAAACTTCTCATTTGTATACCAAGGGTGATAAGAGTTTAGAAAACAGATACTAGCTGAAATATAAGTTCAGTGAAACTGAGAATATTTTAGTCCAAAGTATCCTCCTGTGCGTTTCCTATAGTGGACTAGAAGGGACGATACATTATAGCACTGGGGCAGTGCTTTAAAAGTAAGAGCCAAGGCTATAGGTAGAAACTAGTGTAAAGACAAGGAGATGACACTGGAACAGACTGTGAAACAAGAATCAAAACGGACCAAGAAATTGAAAATAGAATTGAGTATTGTAGAGCTGAGTCCTGAAACTAGGACTATGATAAATATTCTTGTATTAGCAAGCATGGTGGCTCTAAGGAACACAGTAAGTGCTTTTATCTATCAGGTAATTTGAGCACGTGATATGTTGGGTTGACCAACTTCAAGAGATTCAGAGATGAATTTAATAGTGTGAGACACAAAATACAACTCAGACTTAAAATGTTTTTTTATTTTTTGTTTTTTGAGACAGGGTTTCTCAGTGTAGCCCTGGCTGTCTTGAACTCACTCTGTAGACCAGGCTAGCCTTGAACTCATAGAGATCCACCTGCCTCTACCTCCTGAGCGCTGGGATTAAAGGTGTGTGCCACCACGCCAGGCAATTACAGACAACTATGAACTGCCATGGGGTGCTGGGATTTGAACCTGGGTCCTTTGGAAGAACAGCCAGTGCTCTTAACCACTGAGCCATCCCTCTAGCCCTTAAAATGTTTTTTTAAGAGCTTATTAGACAATATGATCAGTTATTGAATAGATAACTGTCCATCTATTTATTAATTTTGTTTATGTCATGCAAGCATTATCAAAGTTATCAAAGGCCTAAAAATTAAGGGAGGTGGTTTTTTATGATTGAACTGTTCTTTAAGTTCATTTTTCTTATTCTGTTAAGTTGAAAAAGCTACTCTCATTTTCAACCTTAACAACAAATATTTATTTTAAAATAAAAAAATTCACTATATTTAAATCTTTATTTATATAATTTTTGATCATGTAAACTTTTTTTTTTTTTCTTTTCGAGACAGGGTTTCTCTGTGTAGCCCTGGCTGTCCTGGACTCACTCTGTAGACCAGGCTGGCCTTGAACTCACAGCCATCCTCTGCCTTCCTCATGCTGGGATTAAAGGCGTGGGCCACCATGACTAGCTAACTTCTTTTTCTGTTAAATAACATCTTTTAATTTAAGCCTATTGAAGAGATGCGACATGCAATCATAGATGTTTTAACAATGAAGACTCAAGAAAAAGTGAATTTGGGTAAGTTTTCCTTCAGGTGAATTGCGATTTTACTAAAATCCACTGATGCACTTTCCTGTAATTTTTGTCTTATTTAACATTTTTTAAGTAAGGTTTTCTCCATGTACTTCTGTTGACCTGCTTCTGAAATGCAGTAGGTGTCTGGATTGTTTAGAATTTTTAAGGTAGATATGGTAGCTCACACCTGTAATCCTAGCATTTTGTGGAGGCTAAGGTAAGGGGATTGTTAAGACTGGCCTTGGATGTAGAGTGAGACCCTGTCTGGAAATCCTCACTCCTGGCTGCTGAGACAGGAGGATCATGGGTTCAGGCTGCCTTGATTATGGAGAATAAATAAGACCTTGTCTAAAAAAAACAAAAAACAAAAACCGAAGGAAAAATTAAGGAATCTAGTTCCAAATCTACCACTGAGTATAAGAAGTTTCTTTCTGGGCCTTAGATTTCTGTCTTTAAAATGAGGCACTTTAGGCTCGGTGATACTGTGACTTTAATCACCAGGACAACAGCTTCTCTTTTTTAGTATGAGGCTGTTCGAGATGATTTCTGAAGACCTTTGAACCTGTTAAGTTCTGTGATCTGTTCTGTACTCTAGAAAGTTTGTATATTGATAAAGTTTCAAAGTTGTGAAAGAAATTAGTACACATATTCAAAAAAATTGCTTCAGAACACTGTTGCTAAGCACAGTAGTAAGTTCCTGTAGTCCCGCTGTTGTGGGAGGCTGGAGGATGACACATTTGAAGCCTGACTATATAGTAAGATATATGTTGTTCATTGGGATTAATGTGTTAATGGCATAGTAATGTAATGCTGTGTGGTGCGTCTGTTTGACCAGGAGGTCATGTTTCTATTGGAGTGATTAATTTCAGCTTCAATTTGGGGCTTGTTAATATGTCGAGGGGAACATGTGCTGCGTGTATATAATCTGATGTTAGAAATCAAATTTAGTGACAATGCTTAAGAAGGAATAAGAGAGGAAACCCAGAAAAGACTAATATATCAGAAGCTAATGAAATGAAAAATTCAAGAACAACTTAATGGAGTCTCTTAAGTAAGGAAATAAAAATAAAACTTCTGGGGCTGGAGACATGGCCCAGAGGTTAAGAGCACTGGCTGCTTTTCCGGAGGTCCTGAGTTCAATTCCTAGCAACCACATGGTGGCTCACAACCATCCATAATGGGATCTGGTGCCCTCTTCTGGCCTGCAGGTATACTTCCAGAACACTGTATACAAAATAAATAAAATATTTTTAAAAAGAAAAAAAAAAAAAGAAAACTTCTGAACTGGGTGTGGTGACACACACCTTTAGTCCCAGCACTGGGGGCAAAAGCAGGTGGATCTCTGAGTTTGGGCCGAGCCAGAGCCACATAGCAAGACCTGGTCTCCAAGAAAAATAAATAATTTTTATGAAGTCTTGCTTGTAATTCTTACTGGCTCTAGAGGTATCATTTACATTGAATTCAGCTTCTCATTTTTCCCCTCTTAGTAGAAATAGTGTTTTCAAACACTTATTTTATTTTTTCTATCTAAAAACTAATCTATCTATCTAAGACAAAGCTATCATAGAGCTTTGATGTTCTGAAATTTATAATATTCAAATATAAAATTGGTTTTACTGACCAAAGAGAATTGTAAATGACAAATCACATGTGGGAAATATAAGACAAATATTAATTGAGAAAATAAAATACTGATAGTAGATTCTGTAAGTCTCTCAGGTACTCCAAGGTTGTATATCCACAATTGAACATACCATTTTTTTCCTAAGCCTAATCCTTTTTGTTCTTTTCAGTAAGTACTGTTGTTCATGGCAGAATCTTGCAGGTGATTTTTTTTTTTAATTTAGACTTACTACGTTATGTGTCTTTTATCTGCATGTATTTATGTGTACCAAGTGCATGCCTACTGTCTGTGGGGGTCAGAAGAAGCCTAGAATTCCCTGGAACTGGAATTAATGAACCATGTGGATGCTGGGGGTTGAACCTGGCTCCTCTACAAGAGCAAGTGCTGTAACTGCTGAGCCATCTTGCCAGCTCTTTGGGGTGATTTTTTTTCTCTTGAGTTCCTTGTGTTTTACAATCTTTCTAATTCTCTGTTCCTAGCCAAGCAACTTCTAGGTATCCCTTAGATAATTTCATCTCCGTTCTTTGAAACCTAACCTTTTTAATTATTAAACAGTTATTTATTACTATGTTCATTTATAACAAATACACTTAACTACTATTCCTATAAATTCCTACAACCCCTAAGAATGCCTACAATACTATGACCTAACCACTAAACCTATTGATAACTATTACAACTATTTTTCTAAGGATACAGTCTCTGGGGCAGGTCCTCAGTTCCCATGAACACAGTCTCTGGGGTAGTCCCTTTAATACACTTAACAGTCTTTATTCTGGAATATCTCAGACGCAGGTTTGTCAGAGTAAACTGGCTATGGCAGTCTCACTTTAAATAAGGCTTGAGGCTTTCTTCTCTCTGGGAGACCTCAACCTGTCTGTAGGCTAACTTATTTCCTTCATATCAACAACTCTGCCGCTCTGCCTCAGTCTTTAAAGCTGGCCACAGTTCCATTCCGGCCACTGTTTGGACAGGTCAAACCCCTCTAGGCAAAAGCTGAGCTACAGGGTTTAGTCCTTGGCCTTTTGCTGTCTTGCTGAGGCTTTCTTTGCTCACCAGCTTCTTTCTGCCTCAGGGAAATCCGGCCATCAGTTCACCAGCACGTTCTCCAGCAGGACTCTAGCATCAGAGCTCTCTAGTATCAGGGGCTCTTAGCACACAGCCCTCCGGGCTCATCCACTTGTCCTTAAATAGGATCACTCCTTGTTCCACCTGCTTCAGCTTAATTTGGGCTCTGCCCCTTTAACAGTTGAAAACAATGCGAGGTCATAAAGTCTTTCCTTGTTTCACCTGGCTTCAACCTTGTTTTCAGTCCATAGAAGCTGATAAGCTAATTGCTCACAGCCAAGTTGATCTTCATGCCCCGAATTAAGAGACTGTATCAGAAACCTAGATATTCACTAAATCTAACTTATATTAATCTATCAACCCCTACAATTCTTCCATCCTTATTCCATGCAGTGTGATCCAGATCGCCCTTGCACTTTCCTGGCCTGTAGCACTAAGTTGTCCATCTCCTGTTCCTTTAAAACCATTTTCTGGGGGCTGCAGAGATGGCTCAGCAGTTAAGAGCACTGGCTGCTTTTCTAGAGGACAAATCCCAGCACCCACATGGCAGCTCACAACTGTCTGTAACTTCTGTTCCAGAGGATCGGACACCCCCACACAGACATACATGCAGTCAAAACACCAATGTACATAAAATAAAAATAAATAAACTATTTAAAAAATCATTCTGGGTATCGCAGGCCAGATACCCTGTTCAATTGTCAGCCTCTTGCTTTGACACTGCTCTACATTATCAAGTTTTCTCTTGTTCTAGAAGGGTTTTCTTATCTTTTTCTTCAGTGTTCTATATGCTAGTCTACTTTGTTTTCTACTTAGCCTTTAGATCTCAGTTCCCCAGAGAGCTTTCCCAGAAATCGGCTGTTTTACACCTTCACCGCACTCAGCCTACCTTAGATGCGCCTTTCTGTCCCTATGCAGTCTTTGCTGTACTTGAATATTTGTTCAGTCATTTGTCTTGTGTTGTAAACTGTAAACACAATGGACAATGACAGCAGCTAATGTACCTGACCATTGTATCTATAGTGCTCATGCAATGCCTGGGACATATTGGACACTTTTCAAAAGTTCAGAGTTCCATATCCTTTCTTCCCCTACCTTAATTTCCACCCCTAGAAACTGTAGCAACATAGCATGCTACTGGAATATCTTTTGATAAAGCCTTTCAATAATTTTCCTGATAGTTAAGGCCAGAGATCTTTTTACATCCATGGGTTTAATAGGATTTCTCTTTAAGAATTTTACATCATGGGGCTGGAGAGAAGGCTCAGGTTAGGACTGTTTGCTGCTCTTATGGAAGACTTGGGTTTGGTTCCCAGCACACATCAGGTGGCTCAAATTGACTGTAACTCCAGCTCCAGAGAATGTGACTCTGCTCCTGTCCTGCACAGGCAACTCCACACAACGTACACACACACAAACAGAAACATATGTTACAAAGGGTACTCCTGAAAGACATGCACTCGTGTTGTATTCATCAAGTCCAATCTCAAATTTTCATATTTAACCTTTGCTTACCATCTAAATCTCTTAACTTTCTTAGTGTGTTTCAACTGTTTTGTTTTAGCATTGTGGGTTGTCTCTGCCATTCTGGGCATTTGTTTTCTCTCAACCAAATCTTAAGTATTCAGTGATTTTTTTTTTTTCCCCTGCCACCCCAACTTCTTCCATATAAAATTCATTACAGTCCAGTGCATCTCTTCCAATCTGAGCTCATCACCTCCCTATAACACTCCTATACCAACCAGTTCAGGTTAGATGAACTTTCTTTTATGCTTTATTAGAAGATTTTTTTTGTGGACTTATCAAGACCCATTCTGAATGTTACCTTGGAAGTCTTCTCTGGCTATCTCCCTATACCATAAGCAGAATTCCTTGGGTTTTTCTTTGTTTGTTTTTGAGACAGGGTTTCTCTTCGTAATAGCCCTGGCTGTCCTGTACTTGCTTTGTTAGACCAGTTTGGCCTTGAACTCACAGAGATCAGTCTACCTGTGCCTCCCAAATTCTGGGATTAAGGGCGTTTTTCTACCATGCCCAGCATGCAGAAACCCTTGTTTCTCTTAGGGTTTGCCGGTGTGCATAATCCCGTGTTTCACTTAGGGTTTCTCTTGCTGTGTAAAACACCGTGACCAAAAGTAACTTGGGGAGAAATTTTTTTTTCAGCTTACAGTTCTACATTACAGTCCATAATTAAGGGAAGTCAGGGCAGGAACTCAAGCAGGCTAGGAGCTGGTGCAGAGGCCACAAAGGAGGGCTGCTTACTGACTTGCTCCCCCTGGTTTGTTTAGCCTTATTTCTTATATCACCCAGGGGAGATACCACTCCCTATGGGATGGGCCCAACCTCATCAATTATTAATTAAATATCCCATACACTTGCCCACAGACCAATTTGATGTCATTTTCTCAGTCTTGGTTCCCTCTTCCCAAATGACTCTAGCTTGTATCAAGCTGACATGAAACATGCCAGTACATTCCTTTACAGGTTCCAACAACCTTTGTTCTTATTTAATTATAGCGTTTATCTCATTTAATAGTTAATTGTTAATTGGTTTTCACCTGTGTCTTTCATGGCACATAATCTTAAGAACTGGGATCATTCTACTCTTAAATTTGTATCTTTGCACAAAGGATATTAAATATTTGTTAAACTGTTGGCAGCAGTGTGTACATAGGAAAAGCAATGATTAGGAGATGCAGTTTGATTTTTTTCACCTTGAAATTTTGACCGTAAATTTAAATCTTCAAATTTTTCTATAGGAGAAAATATTGAGGAGGCTCATGCAACCAAGGAACATATCCAGGGAGTAAAAATTGAAGATACAAGCATTAATCTAGGGCCAGGAAAAGAAGAAGAGAAGAATGAACATCATAGAAATGTTGAAGTTTATGAAAATGACCAAGACAACAAAGCAAAAGACCCAGTCAGTGATTTTACAACCCCTGATTCAAAAACTGAACCAGGCTGCGTAATTAGATATAACATCTCTTCTACACCACACTTGCAAAGGTAATACTTAAAATGTAGTGTGATCTGATAGCCGGGCATGATGACCCACACCTTTAATCCCAGCATTTGGGAGGCAGAGATGGGCAGATCTCTTGAATTTGAAGCCAGCCTGGTCTTCAGAGTGAGTCCAGGACAGCCTCTGTTATACAGAGAAACCCTGTCTTGGAAAAAAAAAAGTAGTGTGATTTGTTTTCATGCTCCAGGGATAATTTTGTTAAAAAAAAAATAATAATGCTAAGGGTTCTGTTAAACCCAGAACCCTGAACAAAATGGCTCATGGGTAATTGCAACATTGGGGAGACTGAGGCAGGCAGATTATTGTGGGTTGAAGTCTAGCCTAGACTACCCTGTTTCAAACAACCAGAAAAGAAATTTTCAATGAAGTATGTCATTGAGACATTTCACCTTTTCATTTCTATATTGGCTTTGTTTCTCCCCACATGGTGCTACTTTGCAAAAGCTAGACTTGGTTTTCCACTACAGGCAATCTGTACTACCCTTGCCTTTTCCCAGGCGGTTTTTTTTTTTTTTTTTTTTGGTTTTTCGAGACAGGGTTTCTCTGAATATCTCTTGCTGTCCTGGACTCGCTTTGTAGACCAGGCTGGCCTCGAACTCACAAAGATCCGCCTGCCTCTGCCTCCCAAGTGCTGGGATTAAAGGCGTGCGCCACCACCGCCCGGCTTCCCAGGCGGTTTTTTAATGTAAGTTTTTTGACATTTATTTTTGCATGTCTGGCTGTTTCACCTGTTGCGTATATTTGCACCATGTGAATGCAGTACCCACAGAAGCCAGAAGAGGACGGGGGATTTCCCCAAGACTACAGTAGTTGCGAGTTGCCATGTGGTGGCTGAGACTCACTTGGGTCCTTCCCTCTAGGCATTTTCAAAATAAAACATTTTTGGTTTCCATTTATTACTGTATCGTTAATAACTGTAGGGCTTGGAATTGAGAAGTCAGGCTTCTCTACTTCGACTCAAGGGTCCACGTAATACAAATTGTAACCACAAATAGGAGCAAGCAACCTAACACTTCTAGCCATTCATAGTACCTCTCCCTTTAGTCTGTCACATGGTTGCCACATAGACGTATACTATGAGAAACACAAAAGCGTAAGATAAAACTTGAACATGCTTTTGAATTTTGGAAAAATTTTTTTTTCAGTATGAAAAAGATGCAACATAAAATTTCCACATTTAAAGAGGTAAAGTTTTTGACACCAGTCAGACGTTCACAACGTATTGAAAACAAGACATTACAACTGCCGGATATGTTAAAAGACCACAACCCTTCTGTGTCTTCGCTGGACCAGTTGTCTGAGTTGGGAGGGGATGTTTTTGTTTACCGCCCTAATGCAGCACTGTGCCCTCTGCTCTCTGAGACTGACAGAACAGGAGAGAAATAGTGCTCCTGAGAGGTGACAGTTGTGTTATTCCCTTGGAAGCTTGTGTACAACTTTATAATAGGTCTGAAGTTGTCCACCTGCCTGAGTATAATACAGGTGAATTTCATTAGCTTGTTTATTGTATTCTTAAAATGTTTGTTTATTCACTTTACTAATTTACAGTAATAAATCATAATCAAAAGTAGTCTGTATAAATTTAGATTTTACGTTAACTTTGTACCTAATATTTTTATAATAAATATATGTATAATGTCCCAGTGATTTTTCATTGATTGACTTATTTAATGGTGGGACTGACTTTAGGCCCTACTACGGGGCTACAGTCAGCTGCCATATGGCATTTATTTCAGCAGATATGTTATGGGGGGGTCTCAGGTTGTGTTCCCAGTAGAGGACTTGCCTAACATGTGTAAGAACAAATACTTTATGAAATGTCCTTTAATCACAGTAACCAAATTTAAACTTAGCTTTGAAATGGACTGCTAAATTTGTATTTGCATTATTTTTTCATTGTGATAAATACCTGACAGAAACAGTTTATTTTAATTCTTGTTTCAGAATATAGTCCACCTTGCTGGGGAGGCATGGTAGAGGAATGGACAGAGGGTACTGCTTACACAGTGTTAGGTAAACCTTGGGCAGGTAATAACCTTCCCTGTGGAGGGGTGCTGCTTCTGGGCTTGCTCATCATGGCTTGCTCAGCCTGGCTTTCTCAGAAACCAAGATGACCACCAGCCCATGGGTGGTCCCACTGACCATGTGCTAGAACCTCCCCCATCACCAATTAAGAAAATGCCTTTTAGCTGGTATTATGGAGACATTTTCTCAATTGAGGTTTCCTCCTTTTAGATAACTCTAGCTTGTATCAAGTTGACATAAAACTAGACAGCACAAAGGACATATACATTTAGGCCTTAAGCATGATTCATTGCTATTTTAACATTCATATTTGAAACACCTCTATATAAAAAGGCTACTTTTAATTTTCTTTGTAAGATTTATTTATATATATGGTCACTCTTTGCATGTTTGCCTGTATGACAGGGCATCAGATCCCATTATAGATGGTTGTGAGCTGCCTTGTGGTTGCTGGGAATTGAACGCAGGACCATTGGATGAGCAGTGAGTGCTCTTAACTGCTGAGCCATCTCTCCAACACCCATAAAAAAGATATTCTATGTTAACAATCTTGATGGCAAATGTTAATTGTGCTAAAAATTCCTTTTTTTCATATTAGCCCTTGACTGGCCTAGAACTCTCTTTGTAAACCAGGCTGGCTGGCTTGAACTCATAGAGATTCAGTGTGCTGAGATTAAAGGCATCCACCACCAAGTCCAGTCTGTATTGGAATTTTTGACTGTCAGCTGGTGAGAGACTTTGACCAGACTCTCTAGTGAGGGGCTCTTATTCCTTCCCATGTCCCCTTACTGTTCGCTTTCTATCCTGCCTCACAACAGTACAGGGTCAAATTCTCTGCTTCCCTGAACATTTTGACTGTAGCTTGGGTGGTTGTATCCCCTCATGCCTAACATTTGGAGGTATCTGAGTCTGCCGTCTTGTGAATTTTTATTTATTTTATTTTTTCGAGACAGGGTTTCTCTGTGTAACAGCCCTGGCTGTCCTGGACTTGCTTTGTAGACCAGACTAGCCTTGAATTTACGAGATCCGCCTGCCTCTGCCTCCCTAGTGCTGGGATTAAAGGCGTGTGCCACCACACCCAGCTTTGTCTTGTGATTTTAATTTCTTCCACAAACATTAGTTCCATCTGGTATCTGCAGGGAAGGGGAGGGTGAGGTCTCGCTGATAAAATGCTCTGGCTGCAGAAAACCAATCTCCTGAGACTGTCTTGATGTCATTGCTCAACCGTTAGTTCTCAGGATAGCCTGCTCTGCTGAGCAAATGTAGATTTGAGGTCGTAGCTTTCTCAAGAATGTCTCAATCTGCATGTACGTCCGAAGCTGCATCAGTTTACTCATACCCACACGTAAAAACCCTGACCTCCCAGCCCTTCGCACAACTTCCATCCCCAACGGAAGGTAATAAACACAGTCTCATCTGTTGAGGTCAGATTTTTGGTCTCCTGCCTTTTGTTCCTTTATTCTGCACCCCTAAATTAACACTTCCGACATAGCCCCCTGGTTTGCCTACCTGGAATTTGCTGTGTAGATCTAGGCCAGGTTGGCCTCCAATTCTGGATCTTCCTGCCTCAGCCTTCTGAGTGCTGGAATTACAGGCATGTGCCATCACGTCCCGGTACAACTAGAATCTTAATGACTTTTTACTGTGTGCAGGAAGAAATAGGTGGCAAAATGGCTGGCTTAGTGATTTAAGAGCCCTGGCTGGCTGTCCTTCAGGAGGACCAGGGTTCAATTCCCAGCACCCACATGACAGCTCATAACTAACTCCAGTTCCAGAGGATCCGACACCCTCACACAGATATACATATATGCCAAACACCAAATGTACATAAAAAAGTTATTTAAAACTGCTCTTGAGGGTCCAGCTACTCGGAGAACAGCGCCTCATACCACACCTAAACACAGTTTCCTCCGCCCGCAACTAGCCATGCGTCCCGCCCAACCCGCCGGGGCCCACCCACCCGCCGGACCCCGCCCACCCGCCGGACCCCGCCCACCCGCCGGACCCCGCCCAGTGCTGGCCCCGCTCCGGAAGCAGCAGCAGCGCGCCCTGCTAGGAGGTGGGTAAGCAGCGCGGTACTGGCCCCATCCTTGCAGTGAGGAGCGAGTGGGTCCTCTCGGGTCTTCACGCCGAAAATGTCGCTACGCCACCGTTCTGCTCCCGCCTGCTGCGGAGCGATCGGGAAACCTGCGCAGAGTGCTCAGCCGCAGTAGGCTGTGCGCCGGGGTCGCGGAGCTCAGGGCGCGCCGGCGGACCGGAGGCCTGCGAGTGCGGCTGGTTTGGAGCAGCGCCTGGAGGGTATCCTAGGGCTAGGGCGTGAGTCTCCAAGATGTGCGCCCTGGAATCGTTGCCTGAACATTCCAGCCCTGACCCCGCTTCTGGGCACTTGAAAATCACTTTAGGCTCTTTTTTTTTTTAATTATTAAACGCTTTTTTGTTTATAAACGGGAAGGAACTGACCCACTTTCGCCACACCCTCTGTATTAAGGCCTGCGCCTATGGGGGTAGTACTGAATATCGGGCACCTGGAGATTAAATGTACAAATGTGATTTTCAGCCAAGGGAAGCCTGGTTGCTCACCAGTCATTTTCAAAAGCATAGGTTAAAGTCCTCAAGAACCAGAAACGGGAAAACAGCAATTGAAACCATAGGCCGCTTAAGACCGCTGTGAAGGACTTGGTTCTTTTCTTTGTTTCTCTCTTCCTTCATTCCTTCCTTTCTCTTCTCTCTTCCTCTTCTCTTTCCTTCTTAATTTAATTTTTTTTCTTTTTTTTTGCGGAGGGTGGGGCAGGCAGCAGGACAGGACTTTATTTGTAGCCCTGGCTGGCCTGGAACTCGCTCTGTAGACAAGTTGACCTCCGACTTAACAGTGGTTCCTGGCTATGGTTCAGCTTCTGCCTCCTGAGTGTCATAGGCCTGTGACTTGTGCCTGGGTGTGCCTCTCAAATATCTCACTTCTGGAGACAATGCCTCTGGTTCTGTTATATACGGAGGATTGATTGATTGATTTTATTTTATTTTATTTACTGCTATAGTGTCCTTGTAACTGATAGGCTGGAAAGCAAACTGGAAGACTTAGTATATTTGTTTAGTTAGTTTTGAGGCAGTGCCTCACCATGTATACCCATGGCGATCATCTTGCCTCTGCTTCCCAAGTGCTAATACTACAGTGTTCACCTGACTCCCAGCTACAGACTGGACGTTTTATAGTCCACATTAGGGTTTCATCCCTGGTGTTTGCATTACCTTTTGTGCTCTATGTTTTACAGCTTGCTGTGTGTGGTTTAAACAAAGAAAAACACAATTTAGCCTGTGAAAAAACAAGTAAATCAATGCCAGTATTTTTCCTATGATAAAAAAAAAAATGTATCACCTCTAACTGGAGTCCTTGCCCCAACTTCTACCCCCCATCTAGTTAGTCCAGGGCCTTTAACATGTCAGGCAAGCAGCTGCCACCAGTCTTCCCTAAGATTGTGTTTACAATCATAATTGCTTCTCGTGTAGCTTATGTACCAGCAAGTGTTTTACAAATGCTGCTTTTGTATGGAGACATTGAAATCACACTGTTTAAATATCCCTTTTGAGTCCTAATAACTCCAGCTCAATAGGTCCAAAATGGAATGTGTTTCTCCCCACTGTGTTTCACCTTATCCAGCCACACCCCCATGCCAGAAAACTCGAAGGCTATACATATGACTCCAAGGCCTTAACTTTCTCACTGAGAATTATTACCATTATTCATCTCACACCAGAAATCTTGTCTCTTCCCTATTTGTTCCCCATATATCTGCTATTGAAGATAGACTAATTGTTCTTTTTCCTTCCTATTTCCCCCGTTTTAATCACCCCATTGCATTTCGTCATTATTCTCTCACCTTTCCTACTGTTGGAGTCCTGTTTTGATCTGGTCAACGTGTACCCTTTTCATCCCGTCCATTAATGCTGTGACCCAAAAGAGTGATTTTTTTTTCCTGCTATGTAGATATGTAGATATGTTGTTCTCTAAAACCATTCAGAAACAGACCAATAATTACCATGAAGATAAAAATCCAGCAACAAAGTTTGGCTTACAGTGGTCAACAGATAAATCTGTCTACTCTACCAATCTGGTTAGCCTTATTTCAGCTACCCAGCTGAGTGTCTTTGTCTCTTAAAAATACATGACTCCCTTTGCCTTGTAACAGCCTGGACTGTCCTAGACTCACATTGTAGACCAGGATAGCCTCGAATTCATGATCTGCCTGCCTCTGCCTCCTGAGGGCTGGGAGTAAAAGCATGTGCCACCATTCCTGTCCAGTAAATAAATTTTAAAGAAAAAAAAAAAAAAGCTGGGCATGGTGGCACATGTCTTTAATCCTAGCACTCAGGATGCAGATCTCTGTAAGTTCGAGGACAGTCTGTTCTACAAATCGAGTTCTAGATCAGCCAAGGTTGTTACACATAGAAACTCTGTCTCACAGAAATAAAAGTAAATTTCCAAATGATTTTGTTTTTGTTTTTTTTTTTAAGAAAAAAAGTGTTTTAGTAACTACCACTGTTTTATAATACACCTTAAAGGTACAATAAGGTATCCTAATTTTGAGGTAGTCTTAAGGATAACAAATGAGCAGAATCCAACCTTTTGAAATAGTGACCTGCTCCAGTTACAGGTACATTTAGGAAAATTGTATAGCTCTTACAAGACCACAATGTAATTTCATTTTATACATTTTTAATTGTAACTGTAAACAGTAATTTAAAAATTAAAATAAAAGCCTGGCATGGTGGTGCACACCTTTAATCCCAGCACTTGGGAGGCAGAGGCAGACAGATTTCTGAGTTTGAGGCCAGCCTGGTCTACAAAGTGAGTCCAAGACCACCAGGGCTACACAGAGAAATCCTGTCTTAACAAAAAAGAAAATAGAGCATAATAAAAACATACATTTCTCAGTTAAATATACTGGATACATATTAATATTAAGGGAAGAAGGGTAAAAAGGAAAATGGTTGATATTTAAGTGCAGGCTGATGACCTAGACAAAAACAAACAAAACAAAACAACCCTTAAAATATAAAGCCTCTGGTTCCTGTGACTACTGTTCAGATGGTTGGAGTATGGTCACAGTGGAAGTGATTTTGTCATGTTCGAATATGTTATACTCTATTGGTAATTTGCATGATGATGTCTTTTAAGGTCCTTCTGGCAGGCATGTTTTTTGGAAACCAGATTAGTTTAAAACGATCACTGCTAAAACACAATACATATGCTTATTATTTTTCATTCTCCAAACTTCAGGAAAGGGAATAATTCACTAGAACATTACCTTACGACCCAAATGCCTCAACTTACACATTTTATACTTTTAAAAACATCAGTTATGTTGCCTAACGTCATTACTGAAAGACATTATTATGGCAATTTAAAATTTTTGGGTTTTTTTTTTATTTTTCAAGACAGGGTTTCTCTGAAAAATAGCCTTGGCTGTCTTGGACTCATTTTGTAGACCTGGTTGGCCTTGAACTCACAGAGATCCACCTACCTCTGCCTCCCGAGTGCTGGGATTAAAGACGTGTACTACCATGCCCAGCAATTACAGACAGCTGTGAACTGCCATATGGGTGCTGGGATTTGAACCTGGGTCCTTTGGAAGAGCAACCAGTGCTCTTAACCACTGAGCTATCTCTTCAGCCCAGCAAATTAAATCTTAAACATAACTTTTCAACAAGATTAAAAAGGTGACTATACCTACTTTGAATTAACTTTACATTTTAAAAGTAAATTCCCAAATGATTCTGTCTTTTTAATATAGTTTGATAGAGCCAGCGGTGACCTCAGGAGCAGGGCCCTGCTGTGGATGCCCAGCATGGACGACTACACAGTCCTGAGAGTGATTGGCCAGGGCTCCTTCGGAAGGGCTCTTTTGGTTCTGCAAGAAAGCAGCAATCAGAAGTTTGCCATGAAGGAAATAAGACTTCTCAAGGTAACCACTAATGGAAACAGCCCAAATTAAAAGTGATCATGCACCCTATAGAGAGAGAAGATTCTTGGGCTTTAACATGTCCTTCACACTTCCCATAAACATGCAGTCAGCGTATTCATGAGCTTTACAAAGGCTTGATGTATTTTATGTGGTTCTTGGGCTATGAAAATTAAAAGAGAAGTAGCCAATGTACTGATTAATCTCAGTAATAGCAGTCTCCAATTTTGTATACCAGCAGTATGAAAACCCTGCCAAAAACGGGCAGGTACAATGTGAATGATAAAAGAACGTGAAGAACAGGGTTAAGGTGCGAAGCATTTGTTAATAGGGAACCTTCTTAGAGGAGCTATTGTTCTTTTTTCCCTGTGTATTGTTTGTTAATGCATGAACATTGCTTAATAATATTTTAGACAAGTTTTTAAAAATATATATTTTAATAAAATTCTCACAGTGCTATGGATTTTTCCCAACCCATCCTTTAACAATATTTTTATTCCTTGAGAATTTTATTGTGTATTTTGATCATTCCACCCCTCACTCCTCCCATCCTCCCAGATCCATCCCAATTCCCCACACCCCCCATAACCTCATGTCTTTTTTCTTTTCTGTTTTTTTTTTTT
>CAJQZJ010033173.1:0-33767 GCA_907164525.1 Lophiomys imhausi
TCATGAACATAGATGCAAAAATACTTAATAAAATACTAGCAAACCGAATTCAAGAACACATCAAAAGGATCATACACCATGATCAAGTAGGCTTCATCCCTGGAATGCAGGGATGGTTCAATATACGAAAGTCTATCAATGTAATTCACCATATAAACAAGATGAAAGAAAAAAACCACATGATAATCTTGCTAGATGCAGAAAAAGCATTTGACAAAATCCAACACCCCTTCATGCTAAAAGATCTGGAGAGAATGGGCATACAAGGACCATACCTAGAAATAATAAAGGCAATATACAGCAAGCCAGTAGCCAACATAAAATTAAATGGAGAGAAGCTTGAAGCAAATCCCCTAAACTCAGGGACAAGACAAGGATGTCCACTCTCACCATATCTCTTCAATATAGTACTTGAAGTCCTTGCTAGAGCAATAAGACAACTAAAGTAGATCAAAGGGATAAAAATTGGAAATGAAGAAGTCAAATTATCCCTATTCGCAGATGATATGTTAGTATACATAAGCGACCCCAAAAACTCCACCAAAGAACTCTTACAGCTGATAAACAACTTCAGCAAGGTGGCTGGATACAAAATGAACTCAAAAAAATCAGAAGCCCTTCTTTATACAACAAACAAATATACTGAGAAAGAAATAAGGGAAACAACCCCCCTTCACAATAGCCACAAACAACATAAAATACCTGGGGGTAACTCTAACCAAGCATGTAAAGGACCTATATAACAAGAACTTCAAGCCCCTGAAGAAAGAAATGGAAGAGGCCTTTAGAAGATGGAAAGATCTCCCATGCTCATGGATACGTAAGATAAACATAATAAAAATGGCTATACTACCAAAAGCAATATATAGATTTAATGCAATTCCTATTCAAATACCAACACAATTCTTTATAGACCTGGAAAAAGCTATTCTCAACTTCATATGGAACAACAAAAAGCCCAGAATAGCTGAATCAATCCTGTACAATGAAAAAACATCTGGAGGTATCACCATCCCAGATTTCAAGCTGTACTACAGAGCAACAGTCATAAATACAGCATGGTACTGGCATAGAAACAGACCAGTGGATCAATGGAATCGAATTGAAGACCCAAACATGGATCCACACACCTATGGCCAACTAATCTTTGACAAAGAAGCCAAAACCGCACAATGGAAGAAGGACAGCATCTTCAACAAATGGTGCTGGTCCAACTGGATGTCCACTTGCAAAAGAATGAAATTAGACCCATACCTATCACCTTGTACAAAACTTAATTCCAAGTGGATCAAAGACCTTAACATAAGGCCAGCCACACTAAAGATACTAGAAGAAAAAGTAGGAGAAACCCTCGAACTCATTGGCACAGGTGACAACATCCTGAACAGAACACCATCAGCTCAGGACCTGAGATCAACAATCAATAAATGGGACCTCATGAAACTGAAAAGCTTCTGTAAGGCAAAGGACACTGTCATTCGAACAAAACGGCAACCAACAGACTGGGAGAAAATCTTCACCAACCCCACATCTGATAGAGGGCTATTATCTAAAATCTACAAAGAACTCAAGAAACTAAATGCCAAGAAACCAAATAATCCAATCAAAAAATGGGAGATGGAGCTAAATAGAGAATTCACAAGGGAGGAATCTCTAAGGGCTGAGAGACACCTGAAGAAATGTTCAACATCCTTAATCATCAGAGAAATGCAACTCAAGACGACCCTGAGATTCCACCTAACACCTGTTAGAATGGCTAAGATAAAGAGCTAAATGATAGCGCATGCTGGCGAGGGTGTGGAGAAAGGGGAACCCTACTCCATTGCTGGTGGGAGTGCAGACTTGTGCAACCACTATGGAGGTCTGTCTGGCGATATCTTAGAAATCTAGGAATAACCTTGCCTCAGGACCCAGCCATACCACTTCTGGGTATACACCCAAAGGACCTCTCACGGAGACATAGGGAAGTCTCCTCATCTATGTTCATAGCAGCCTTATTTGTAATAGCTAAAAATTGGAAACAACCCAGATGTCCCTCAACTGAAGAATGGATTAAAAAATTGTGGTAAGCCGGGCGGTGGTGGCGCACGCCTTTAATCCCAGCACTTGGGAGGCAGAGGCAGGCGGATCTTTGTGAGTTCGAGGCCAGCCTGGTCTACAAAGTGAGTCCAGGACAGCCAAGGATACACAGAGAAACCCTGTCTCGAAAAACCAAAAAAAAAAAAAAAAAAAAAAAATTGTGGTACATCTATACAATGGAATATTTCGCAGCTATCAGAAACAATGAAATCATGCAATTTGCAACCAAATGGATGGATCTAGAGGAGCTCATCCTGAGTGAGCTAACCCAGTCTCAGAAGGATGCACATGGCATCTTTTCACTTATAGTAGGATTTTAACTATATCGTACAGGATATCTGTACTACAACCAACACACCAAAAGGAACAAGGACATAATTTTTTTTTTATCTTTTTCTTTTTCCTTCTTTTTTTCTTTTTTCTTTTTCCTTTTCCCTTCTCTTTTTCCTCTCTTTTTTTGTTGATATTCTTTGTTTTTGTGGGTTTGTGTGTTTGTTGGTCTTTTTTTTAGTATTCCCCCAGTCGCAATGAGACACCATTCACTGGCAGTACTGCCTCTTAGGCCCCCGGTGAATGAAGAGGCTCTTGGCCCTCATATGACTCCTGATCTGTGGTGAGAGAATGTTAGGCAGGGACACTCCACCCCAGAGGAACAAGACAGAAGGGTCAGGGGGTAGAGCATGGGAGGGTGGGGCTGGGAAGCAGGAAAAGAGGACAATATGATAAGGATGTAACCTGAAGCAACAAACAAATTTATTAACTAAAAAAAAAAAAAAAAAAAAAAAGGCAGGGGGCAGGGCTGAAACACAGTGAATGGAACAGAGGATACAGCCATTGGGCCTGGTTTTGCAGACCTCCAGGTGTAGACAAGATGTGGAGCTAAGGTAAAATACAAGAGAATTGTGGTATTGGCCCATGCCTTTGACTTCAGCAGAGATGGGGGGGGGGGAAGCACCGTAGAGTTGGTGGTCTTATGTATTCTGGAGTCATATGGAGCGGGGTGGTGAGGGTACATACTCTTGGTCTCACCATTCAAGAAAAGTACACCCTTGGTCCCAGCTCCCAGCACACTGGAGACAGAAACGGGCAGATCCCGGAGCTCAGGGTCAGCCTGATGCAGGGCAAACTCTAAATAGAGAAAGACTTCGATCCAGGAGTGGTGGAACACATCTTTGATCCCTTCAGATGGGAAACACAGGTCCCTGATCCCAATAATTAGAGTTCAGAGACACACACATGGGTTTTGGAGGGACCTAGGTTTGGAGGCTACTTACAAAAGGCCTTCTCGATGCAGGCAGATTGTCCTTTGGGATCTCAAAATATATACACTAGAGCTGGTTTAGCTCCAAGGTGACAGAATGATTTCTTCTTTAACCTGGATTGAAAGATAACGCTTTGTATGTTGTCAGAAAGCCAAATTAGCTTCAGGAGAAATACTACCTAGCCCCCCCGCCCCCCCCAAAAAAAGAGGGCAATTGTCCTAGGGTTGGGATTGGGGCAGGGCTCTGTTCTTATCATTCCAGGAGAATCGAAGCGTCCATTAGGGGAGCCCGGGGACGGCTGGACAGCGGAATCCTCAGCAGAGAGCAGAATCAGGCACCAAGGAGGACGAGTGACCCAGTTGATTCTGCCTGGCAGACTTCCTCAATAGCTGTCTCCATCGGGGGCCTGCAACCACCACAGCAATCCAATGTCACTGGGACCGCTCAGCTCTACACAATGCCCTGGCAGGAACCTCAGTGAAGCCTGCAAGATCAGCTTCTGCCTACAAACCCCTTAGGTCATCTAAACAGCTGAGAAAAGAAGGACTGAACATAAAAGGAGTGTACTAACATTTTTAATCATTTTTCCCATTTGGGTTCGGGCCCCAAACAGGTCTACTATGACCCAAATCAGCAGGAAGTCATTTTAAGAGAGCGACGTCCCATGCCCAGAGGGTGGGGAGGGTGTTTCTCCGCCCTTCTTTTTGGTTATTTGAAGGATAACTGAAAACTCTGTTATGTAGGGGAAGAGACTACAAGCTGATAAATGATCCTGTCTTAATGGGTTTTGGAGGTTAGCCCCAGGGAATTCCTACTTTTCCTTTTCTGTATCCTTCTTCCTCTCCTATGTAGGAGTGCATGGGCTTGAGAAAAATGAGATATAGACATAGCACAGGAAGGTCCAAGAAGAAGGGACAGATTATTGAATATGCCCTTATACCTTTGTATATTGATACAAAATTAGTAGTTTATTTCGCTAAAGTGGTATTGACCATTGTTTACTGTGCAAAAATAAGATTGTATTGGATTACATCGGTATTGATCTTTGTATATTGATACAAAATTAAGATTATAGTTGGCCGCAATGGTATTGACCCTTGCATATGGACGTAATAGTAAGATTATATTGGGCTACATAGGCATTGATCTTGGTATATTTATACATAATTAAGAGTATATTTAACCCCAATTGAATAGATCTTTGTATATTGATACAAATTTAAAGGTAACGCTTCCTAATGGTATCATACCTAGAGATACTTAAAAATAAAATGTGAAGCTCTGACCTCTTGATACCAACCCTCTAAAACAGTCTAGGATAGCTAAAAAAAAACTCCTACTCATGCAAACATGTCACTTTGTTAGCTACTATGACAGTCTATCACAGATATTCTCTAAATTACCCAGTAATCAAGTTGCTAAGAGACAAGCAACATTTGCTTATCTAAATACAAGAGATGGATAGGGCATCTTCAAAAACCCCTAGAGATCTTCAGAATATGGCATTCAAAGATGTTATCTTAAATCAAGATTTTTTTTTTGATATCGAGACATATCAGCGCCTGACAGCACCCCCTATTCTACTCCAAGTAGAAGATAAGCATCGAAGAACCTCCACTGTAAGATGGTTGAATTAGTGGCAAGCCTTTCTCTTGGCATGAAAAAAACTCTTGCACCAACTGCAGACAGACTGCTGTCCAAAAAGGACAAAACTTGGTAGCAGGGAAGTCGATAGCCTAACTCTGCCAAGACAGGGTAGGTAAGTCCTTCATAATTCCTGCTCTACAACAAATATCTGTCAGAGAAACAGGACCCAAAGGCTGAAGATTGATGCTAGAATGTATGGAGAGAAAATGGGAACTGTCCAGGCAGTCATTGGTATGTTCTTTCTTAGTTTTGGAAGCTGCAGGCCCTGCACTTCCTGTATAAGCAAATATATTTATCCCTCTCAGGTCTCTGAGGTGGTTGAAGAATAGACAGCTAGAGTCTCATAGTTAAATTTTGAACTGTTTAGGAATCAAGAGGGTGTTATAGATCTAAGAAGATACTCTTAAAAGTGTGTTGCAAGATAGTATGAATGTTGAGTCACATATAGACCTTTAAACTCATGGAGTTGGTTAGATAGTAGAATGTTAAAGTCAGGGGCCAAATATGTATAAACTGGACATTGGGAAGGTATACTGGGCCATTTAACTCTCATAAATGTGGCATATTTATATCTATTGTTTTGTATAATACTTACTGTTATAAGAGAAGGAACCATCTGTTGGACTGAAAGGGGAAATTTCTGGGGGGAAGAGGGTGGAAGGGCGGGTTAGGATGGGGGAATAGGGAGGGGTTTCTTACTGAGATGTAACTTGAAGAAAAAAAAATAAAGTATTTAAAAAAAAATAAAAGCAAACACCACCACCAAAAAAAAAAAAAAGAATTAACAGCCACTGAATCAATTAACAATAATATAGATAGTATTAAACAATTTAATTAATTCTACAGAAAAGGTTTCTGATTTAATCATAAAAGGTAGAATAAGACTACATCAACTGTCAGGAATGGACCAAACAGAAATCATAGCAACTTATATTAATGCTGAGACTATGTCATTATGGGTAATCAATGAATATTGGCAAAGAGCTCATAGCATCTATTTGGGAAATATCCTAAAAGCAAGCATGATGGGGTGGTGTTAAGCATTCTAAATGTTGATTGGTCCTGTTTGCTGTCTGTTACTTACTTTGACTCTGATTGGTTAAATAAATGCTGAGGCCTAGAGATTGGGCAAAGACAGAGATAGGTGGGACTAGGGGTTTTTAGAGAGAGATAGCATTTTGGGAAGAAGAAGGCAGGAGGAAAGCCAAGTGTAAACAAGGAGGACATGCAATGGGGTAGATTAAAAAAGATCCTTCCATGTGGCCTGGAACATTGGCTTAGAGTGGAGAATAATAGTCCAAAGGGACGTATGGATATACGGGGTCATATTTGGGTATTAGAATTATGAGCTAGCTTAGGTGGGCTGGGATAGCACAACCCAGGCCTAAGCTTGTTAAAATTCACGTGGTGTCTGTGTGTATTCATTTATAATGGCAGGTTAAGGATTAACACACTGCCAACCAATTAAATATAATGTAAATGCTGGTTAAATAATTTAATTAGCCAATTTTTTTCTACACAAGAATTTTCAGTTTACAAAAAGAACGAATTGATTTCTCCCATGTATTGTAAAAGGAACATCAATTCTTGAAGTACCTACATTCTATACTGATTCAAATAAGTTGGGAATGGCAGGCTATAAGTCAGAAAAAATAAGCAAAATAATTCAAAGCCCATAGAGTTCAAACATCAGAGCTGTATGCAATTCTTATGGTATTATTAGATTTTCCTGAATCTCTTAATATAATTACTGACTCTCAATATGTAGAAGGAGTTGTTCTTCTCCTTCTGCTGAATTTCTTATGGATAATTCAGAAAAAGCTTTGTTATTACATCAGCAACAGGTAATCAGGAATAGAAACTATCCATTATGTATCACCCATATTTAGTCTCATACAGGCTAACCAGGTCCACTGACACAAGGAAATGAAGAAACTGACCAATTATTAATAGTAAATGTGTTAGAGGTCACAAAATTTCATGAAAAACACCATGTTAACAGTAAAAACTTTTAAAGTTTTTAACTAATTGGTTTAAAGAAAAAAACTTTCTATGACCTGGAAACAAGACAAGGAAGTTATATAAAAATATATATCCTATTACTTCTCTGTATAACCAAACTCCATTGCCAGATGGAAGTAACCCTAAAAGTACCAATAGAAATGAAATGTGGTAGTTGGATATGTTTCGTTTTTCAGAATTTGAAAAACTAAAGTTTGTACAATATCATTGATACATATTCAGGATTTCAATGGGCAACTGTTTTGAGTTATGAAAAGGCTGATTCTATAATTATACATTTACTGGAAGTAAGGGCTAGTATGGGGATACCTGTACAAATTAAGATTGACAATGTTCCACATATATATCCAGTAAAATGAGGCAATTCTTTGTGTATTGCAATATAAAGCACATTAAAGATATGCCACACAATCCTACAGGATAAGGAGTTGTGGAAAGATCTAACTGTACCTTAAAGGGAATGCTTATAAAAAAAAAAAAAAGGAAGAGCAAAACCCAACAGGAATAGACTAAATAATGCTCTGCTAATTTAAAATTTTCTGAATGTTAATGAGAAATGAACAACAGTCAAGAGACACTGGGTTATAGAAAAAGTTGGAATTAAATCATTCTATATACTATAAGTATGTGTTAGCATCAGAATGGAAGCCAACAAGTTTTGTGTTATGGACATGGATTTGCTTATATTTTCAAAGGACATGAAAACCTGTGGTTACCATAAATACATATAAAGATTAGAATTCAGGAGACCTCTTTAGGTCTCCTGTAAACGTTGGCCACTGAACTGAAAAGTGGTTAATTCATTGAAAATATCTCTTTAAAATTTCCCACTACACACAGCACAATTAATAGCTTAAAACAGAAAGGGGGAAATGTAGTGAGAATTTTGGAATTTGGTTTCTTTAAAAAACACAGAAATGTTATAAGGATATGCTTTCATTTTCATCCCAGGTGTAAGGATGTCAGGCTGCTTTGGGTTGTCTGCAGTAGCTGACCATTGTAGTTCCTGGATGGGAAATTCCCAGCCTGATCCATTAACAGACCTGAAAGGCATTCTCCCTGACAGAAGGTAAGGGCTGCACCAGACCAGGGAAAAAGGGGGAGGGGGTGGTCACGTGGGTGGCAGGCTAGGCAGGAGCGGCCAGGTGGGTAGTGTGAGAAGGGGGCAGAAAGTCAGGGCTTCTCTGTGGGAGCATGCACCCCGAACAGGCTGAGGCATTAGCAAGGTGGGAGCCAGTGTTCAGGAGAAACACTAGAGGCCCAGAAGGGCGGCCTACTCAAGAAACAAGCCTAGCTAGGCCACCAGTGGCACCAAAAGAGCAGAGATGAACCCTGGCTGCCAGCTGTAGGAGACCTAGCTAGGCATTGGACAGGCAGGAGCCTGGTACCCATTCAAACCTGGCCAGCCAGGCAGCCAATGGCAGCAGAAGATCCTTCATGGAAGGAAGAGTGTGTCCCTCAATATAAGTGGACTCAAGACAGTCATCTTGGAGGCATGGAGAAAAAAAAAAAGGGAAGTTCTATGAATTCTATGAATCAGTATTTATATACTTCTGAGTAGTGGGGAGGGGTTTTGGGAAGTGGATGTGTTTGATTCGCTGGGTATTGTCCAATCAAAAGAAAGTGAAATGCCTAATTAATTTATTGCCAGTAAGGGTGGGGAAAACTCCAGGGAGGCTAGAGTCCTAGACTGATTGTCACCGGATGAAAGCCAAGGCACTAACAGACCTCTTCAGCATGGGAACTCAGGAGAATATTGGACCATGTGACACATCTCATGGAATCTAGGATCCTCAAATCAGAGAAAAGAGGGGGTTCCACCAAACAGGGGAGTCCATCTTTCTAGTGCCAGTCTCGGCCCTTTTGGCGATGCCAGACTCCCACCCTGTCAACAGTAATCCCCACAGACTATGATTTGCCTTGTGCTCTAGCAGAAGCATGGTTTTGCCAGCTGCAGATAGTTTTTGGGATTGTGTGACATTTGGAATTCTGGGAACTTTTCAGAGGGTATATAATCCCATAGCCTAGCATGTTTGTATGCACTTGTAATATCTGCTCTGGAGAGGCAGAGGCAGGTGTGTCCCTGGGCTCAATGGCCAGCAGTCTAGAAGAATCATTAAGAACTGGGTAAAAGTCTTCTAAAATCAACAATAAACTATAGGGAGTTAGATAAATTAAATTAGATTTAGAAAATATATAGGGGTTTCTGATACAGTCTCTTAATTCGGGGCATGAAGATCAACTTGGCAGTGAGCGATTAGCTTATCAGCTTGTGGAAAAACAAGGTTGAAGTCAGGAAAAACAGGAAAGACTTAATGGACTTAAGAAACAAAGTATCTGGCCTGGCAATGTTTTCAGCTGCTGAGTGGGTGGAGCCCAAATTAAACTGAAACAGAGTTCCTCCTATTTAAGGACAGTGCGTGGAGCTCCATCCAAGAAGAGGCCCCTGATGCAAGAGCTCCAAGAGTCCTGCTGAAAAAAAGTGCTGGCCATCATTTGATGGCCAGATCTCCCTGAGGCAGAAAGAAGCTGGTGAGCAAAGAAAGCCTCAGCAAGACACCAAAAGGCCAAAGACTAAACCCTGTGGCTCAGCTTTTGCCTAGAGGGGTTGGATCGGTCTGAACAGTGGCCTGAACAGAACTGTGGTTGGCTTTAAGGACTCTGAAGCAGAGCAGCAGAGTTGCTGATGCGAAGGGGCTGGGGTCTCCCAAAAAGAAGAAGCCTTAAGCCTTATTTAAGGAAAGACTGTGATAGCCAACTTACCCTGCCAAATCTACATCTGAGACATTCCAGAAAAAAAGACTGCCCAGTGCTTTAAAGGATCTACTACAGAAACTGTGTTCCTGATGACTGAGGACCTGGCCCAGAGACTGTATCCTTCTAAAAGGTTAGGAAAATAATTATCGATAGGATTAGTGGTTAGGTTAAAGGGATTGTAGGAATTTGTAGGATTAATAGTTAAGAAATTGTTGGTATTTGTTATAAGTGAATGTTGTTAGTTAATAAATAAGTGTTAAATAATAATTAAAAAGTTCGGTTACAACAAACAAAAAAGCCAAGTGGAGAATGACTGAAGAAGACACCCGAGGTTTACCTCTCTTCTCCATAGGCATGTTCTCCTCTCCAAGAACAAGTACACATATGCACACACAGACACTGACACACACAGACACAATGTAATAAAAAGTAGGCGACAATTATAGACAAAAATCAATGCTACATTTTTTTTTGCATTTCCCATAAAGTTAGGCAAGATAGTGACATATACACATATCCATATCATGCATAACTTAAAGGGTACAAAAATGCACTCCACATATGAGCAAACAGCAAGTTAATTACTTGATTTTTATGTAATTACATAAGATTCAACTAAGACCTTGACTGATCACCAACTTCATTATGGCTCTCACTAAACAAAGCAAGGTGACTCAGTTTCATGTTTAAATCCCTGTAGCTGTGAATTTCCTTTGGGAAACCAGAATTCAATCCCAGATTTTCATACAAAGCCTACTTTAAGTAACTGAACTATTGCTAGTAAATATCTAAATTTCTAATTTAACAATTTTATAAAAAATACAAGAATCACTAAATTTAGGACACTGCTTTTCTAATGTATTCTTAAATTAAGGCTAGCAAGATGGCCTAGTGGGCAAGACTGCTTGCACCAAGAACATGAAGACCTGAGTTCAAATCCCTAGTACCCATGACTACATGTGCTTGTAACCCCAGAGTTGGGAGCAGATACAGGAGGATCCCAGGAATTTACAGGCCAGTGAGCCTAGCAAAATGGTGAGCTTCAGATTCAGCAAGAGGCCTATTTAAACAAATAAGGTGAAGTGTGATAGAGCAGGATAGTGCCCTCCTTTGGCCTCCACACACAGGTTCAGATACCTGCACACACATGTGCAGCACATACCATACAGGCGCGCACCCAGGTATATATAGCACACACATACAACACTTTTTAAAATAGAGTTTTCAAAAGAAGCTGGAACTGAGGTATCCCAAGCTAGTATGGTGAGAAGCTATGGGACTTTTTTTAATACGTATGTCTAGTTTATTCATCTTCTGCATGCTATTCCATCGGATTTATTTATCCATTCTCCCTTGAATGGAAACATGTTGAACTGGCATCTTCATATTACAGCAGTTCTCCTGGGTGAGGCCTATTAGTCCCCTTTTCTGCATATGCATTATTTCTCCAAGATAAACCTGAATGGAGGGGAGCAACACCCAGAGGGGACCAATATACCTGTAGCTTCTTCTATACAAATGTTTTGGACTGGAGATTATAAGATGTTGGAGCAGTAAATCAACTAAAATCAACAATTAATAAATGGAACCTCATGAAGCTAAAAAGCTTCTGTAAGGCAAAGGACACCATCAAAAGAACAGAACAACAGCCTACGAATGGAAAGAGATCATCATCAACCACACATCCAAGAGAGGGCTAAAAACCAAAATAAATAAAGAACTCAAGAAATTAGACACCAACAAACCAAATAACCCAATTAAACAATGGAGTATAGAGCTAAACAGAGAATTCTCAAGAGGAATATCTTAGCTGGAGGCTTGAAACCTACAGTGGCCTTTCCCCAATAATTAAATAACCAAGACTTTTTAATGTTTCAATGCTTACGCCTTAGCTGACTCTCAGTTAATCTATGTTAACTCAACCAACTATTTTCAATCTGCCATGTGACTTGGTGTACCTTTAGAGCTCACTCCAAGATGTCCTGCTGCTCCCAAGTCCTGGTGGGAAGAGAGAGATTTTTTTTAATATTTATTTTTATTTTATATGTACAAGTATTTTGCCTGCAGGTATGTATGTGTACCTTGTGGGTCTAGTACCCAAGAAGGTCAGAAGAGGGTACTGGATCCCCTAGAACTGGAGTTACAATTGGCTATGAGCCTCCATGTGGGTTCTAATAATTGAACTTGGGTCCTTTGCAAGACCCAAGAGTGTTCTTAACCCCTGAGTGACCATAAGGTTAAGAAACTCTATCTCAAGACTTACAATCTTCCAGCTAAGGTTTCCTTTCCAAGAAGTTCCATTTTCAAAAGTAATTCAGACAGAAGGAGGGCAAAGGCTTTCAGGAAACAGGGGTAACCAACTGAATTAGAGCTTCTCAGAGTTTAAATCTTATCTCCACTCCCTCCCCCCCAACTTCAATCTCATTAGCTAGGATTTTGGCCTGCCTTATTGCAATGAAGGATTTTGCTGTTGTTTAATCTGAGAATATTTTTGGTGCAGAGTTACGAATGTGAAGGTAGGTAAAATGGGTACAGTGGGGGGTGGTCAGCAAGGCTTGCTTTAGCTGAACTAGGACTGTGAGTGGGGAGACTGGATAGTTCCTTCTTACATCTTGGGACTTCTCTGCATGAGATATGGCTCTGAAGAGGAAACAGTGAAGAAGTCCTCCAGTAGGGCACATGCTGTCCACAGGTCTAGTTTCCTTCTGCAGATTCTCAGTGGCCATACCATGTACTTCTCAGGCATCAACTGTCACCCTCTTCTGTTACTCAATGAATTTCTTTGTGAGGTTTGTTGTGCAGTGATTCTGTGCTATTCCTTGGCTCCCAACTGCCAGGATACCTTTCCGTTTAAAGTTCCAAAACTTCCATTGGGGAACCGCTTCCCCTCAGAGCTGTAACACAGTAACTACCTTCTCATTTCTACTGCAAGCTCCTCAAGGGCAAGGCTGAGTACTTATATTTTCTATTTTTACTCTGCCTGACAAGGAAAGGACACTGAGTATTTTCTATTTGCTGACTATGGCAATGAGTTGTTTTAATTCATATCCCTGACCTAAGGCAACCGCACCTATCGTGCAACTGTGACCAGACCAGAAGCTAAGTGTAGTATGTCAATTGCCATCTTCTGTCCACAGAGCCATTTTTCAGGCACATCCAAGAAGTAGTTGGATATCTTCAAGTGTGCATGCAAGGTGGGGCAGGCAGAAGCTTAGGCTCTGAAGTCAGATAGAATTGGGCTCAGGTTGACCTGGTAGTTTAATCTTTTTGAACAGCTCTGGAAATCAGGATAAATCTTACTTTGGTTGCCACTGTGCAGGCCATATCCAGGAGAACCCTTAGACAAGCAGAAAGCAGAGCAGAACAGAACATTTTCTTCTTCCTTAAAGTCCTGTAGGAAGGCTCCCATGGCTGGATGCACAGGTGACAGAGAGCTGAGTTCTGGCTTAATACTTTATCACATATACCATTCTACTTGGACTCCTTGGGGATCCATGGCGAATCTAAAAGGCAAACCATGAACACATACAGTCTCACACATATACACGATCATATGAACACACGTTATCTTTCTAGTACTTGTTAACTTTTTATTTAAAATTTAAAAATATTTCAATGTTCGTGCATATTACATCTGTATGTATGTCTGTGTGCCACTTGCACGTATGGTACCTGAAGAAGTCAGAAACCGCATCAGATTGCTTGGAAACTGAGTTACAGATGGTTGTGAACCACTGTGTTGGTGCTGGGAGTCAAATCTTCTTACTCTGCAAGAGCAGCCAGTGCTCTTAACCATAAAGTCATTTCTCCAGCTCTGTCACTTTCATTAGAGACTTAGGCAGAGCTTTTCAGTGGATTTTATTACAGAATTTTTTATACATCTTTATTTTTGTTGGTTCTCTTCCCTATTTTTCCCCCTGTGCCCTCAAGGTGATCCCCTTCCTTTTTTCCCTCTCTAGTTGCCCCGATTCTGTGGTTACATGTATTCTACTGCCCTTTCCTTGTTCCCCAAGACTTTTTCCTTTAATGACCCCAGTTCTAGTTTCATGGCCTATATCCACATTTACACCTATACAAAAATACAAAAACTGAAATCTAGCATCTGAATGAGATAAAACATTTGGCATTTAAGACATTCTTCTTGGAAGCCTGGAATCCAGACGGAGCTCCTCAGGCCTTATCTAGCTCCACTAGTTGTAATGACTTAATTTTTATATGTGAAAAATTTTCAGTTCCAAGGAGCTGGGGAGATAGCTCAGTTTATAAAGTGCCTGCATACAAGCAAGAAGACCTGAGTTAGATCCTCTACCCATGAGTTCAGCAGCTAGCCAGCCTAGCCTACTAAGTAAGCTCTAGGCCAATGAGAGACCCTGTCTCAAAAAATAAGGTGGGCAGCTCTGAAGAAAGACATCCAAGTTTGACCTTTGTCTTCCATGAATGCTTGGATATACAGACATATACATGAACACACATTCAAACACACAATTCATCATCCTAGCTTGAAAATTTTGCAAATGACTCAAATAGGCCTGGCCTGAGTCAGATGTGCACTAGTAATCAGTCAATTGTGGGGAGAGACAAATGAAACAACCCATTTAGTTCCTACAGAAATACCAGGCTCAGGGAGGCCACAGCTGCCCCCAGAAAGAATGCTGAGCAAGAGCACTGCTGTCTACTGCACAATCATACTGTACACAAGTAGTCACAAAGAAACCACATTAGTACACATACTGGGCCAGTACTTAACATGCCTAAGAGGTCTGAGTGATGGGAGTTGAGAGGAAAGCAAGGGGAGGGAGAAATACAAATATCAAAGAAACCACAGAGCACACGTGGTTTATCAACTAATGGGCAACAGACATTTATGTAAAGTTATTTGTGAAAAGTAAAAAATTTAAAACAAGTAAAATTTTTATTTTGAAAGTTTCATAGAAAATTTGCAAGAATGTGGTGGAAGACTTCCATCACAGCCCCTCACCCAATTTCTACTTTAATACCTTACATCAGTAGGTGCACTCTTCAGTTAATGAGGTAGGTTGATATTTTACTAACTACACAGTATTCAGACTTCCTTAGCACTTTCTGCTTCAGTATCCTATCCAGGAGAATATTTAGCAGTCATATCTCCTTAGATTCTTCCTGCTGGTGGCAGCTTCTTAAGGTTTCTTTAGTTCTGAAGAAGATCTTGACAGTTTTGAAGACTACTCATCAGGTTTTTGTAGAATACTCTGTAACTCTTCCTGAATTGAGACAAGTCCATTTTCCTCATATTATACAGAGGTTGTGAACTGTCAAGAGGACAGTGTCATTTTCATCATGGCATACCCAGTGTGCCTACTGTCCACACAGCTTTCATTGTTGATGAGGAGCCTCTCAGGGCCCAGATCACTGAAGAAAACAGATGGTCTCTCCTGAAGCATCCTCAGTCACCTGGCTGAAGTGGTGGTACAAGAAACATCCATTTTGTAAGCTACAGACAATTACTATAATTTCAAGAATAGGACAAAATAAACTAAAAAAGCAAAAATAAACTAAGGCACATCAAGAAAATGAATCTGATTTTTTTTCTGATTTCAAACTTAAAAAACATTACTTCTCTTCAGCAAGCACAGGGCCTATTAAAACACTGATCACATATTCTTAGCTCTTCTAGGAGGGTTAACACATTGAAGGTAAAATTTAGTATCACTAAGGACTGACAACTACCCTTGTCAATCACATTGCAAAAATCCCACTGAACATTTAGACTAAAAACAACTTAAATGGCATGGTGGCACACACCTGTAATGCTAGCACATTCACCAGAATTGAGGCACAAGAATCACAATTCTGAGGCCAGTGTTGGCTATATAATCAGACCAGGTGTCCAAAAACAAAAACAATCGTGAAACCATTGCTACTTGCTGGTATATGATGCAAGTCAGCCTAATTAAACCATTGCATGAAAAGAACTTAACTGTTCACCTAAAAGTAATAATTCCAAATTTTAGCCATTATAAGAAATCTTGACAACTGTTTCATTTTTGGTATTTTAAAATACGTTAATATTCATACATGCATATAAAGTGTTTTGATCAAACCTGCCATCTATCCCTTCACTATTTTTCTCTCCCAACCTCATGAGCTCACTTTTTAAAAATACTCACCATGTCCATTGGTGCTGCCTATATATCCATGGGTGTAGGGCCATGTACAGGAACATGAGGAGCCTCTCGGGGCCCAGATCGCTGAAGAAAACAGATGGTCTTTCCTGGAGCAGCTACCATATGTCACTAGCTCCTCAGAAGGAGGTGGGAAAGCATGATTCCTTCTCCCACCCATGCTGGGATCTGAGCTGCCTTGATCTTATTTTCACAATTTTTGAACAAAGTATCATTAAAACTTGTAACTAGCAATGCTTTTGGAAGTGTCTGATCACAAGAAAACAAGCTGAGAGTTATGGTTTTATTTTTTCAGGTTGAGGATGCAAAAGAAAAAAAAAAAAACTCTAACAGGAACAGACAGTGATGTGCAGGCAAAATTCCCAGTCCATTCTCAAGTTTTCTCAGCTTAATAATTATAAGAAAGAAACTTCACCAGTTGCCAGGAAAAGTTTCAATTTAATGTGAAACACCATTTTGTAAAAATTGTGTGGAAAAGTGCATGGAGACATTTGTAAAAATAAGCTTTCCCATCAGGAGAGAGAAAACAGTCTGCAGCCAAGTATGTGGAAGTTGTGGGCATCTGGCATAATCGAATTTTACTACCAGAATAAATGTATTTTTAAACTTTTGTAACCTAGATGTTTCCCAAACACTTCATCAGGGAACCCTTTTATTATTATATATTTATTCACCAATAATTGATGCCTTGAAATAATTTTCAAAATGCTGCTTGAGCACATACTACTACAATTCTGTTGAGTCTATCAACAACCTAATCTATCTTAGTGTACTAGAGAGAACTGGTGACATATACACATCAAATATTTTTATTTCCTTATACAATTACGTTCAGAACTCTATTTTTATAAATTATACCAATCCAGAAATGGGAAATGCTACAAAGATACTATCAGTGACTGAAAGCACACAGGACAATAATCATAAACACTTTGAAGTATTTTAGAGAGGATGGGGACACAATTGGTACAAAGGATTACTAAGGAGAGGAGAGACATCAACCAGGCTACCTTTGGTCTCTTAAAGGGCCCCTAAGTACTAGCTTGACATGGGAACTCTCCATTACTGACCTGACTCAGTGTCATTCTCTACCGCCTCCTGATGAGATGGCATTAAGGGGTATATGGAGCTCACCTGGTTCCCACAAGGACAGGGGAACACTTAGCTGCTGCCTGTCTCTAGAGACAGAACTGTGCAACCCTTTATTACCCTAAACAAGTTGCATCAGAAATTAGTTTCAAAAGGAAGAACAAGGAACCCTTGAGTGCTAAAAGTATGTAAAGATTCAGATGGTAGCAGGGAGGAGGCTTGATGTGTAAGTAGCCTGAAATCTGAAATGAAGTTTTCATGAGAAACCACATTGTAACTGAAGAGTCACTTTCTAGTTCAGTTCCATCCCTTATAATTAATTGGTTATGTCATTCTTCACATACATCCATTTGAGTACAATAATTCCTCAGCACTAACCTTGAACATGTGATCTTTCCTCCAGTCTCCTAAACCCTGGGCTTATAGACAGACACGTGTCACCACACCCCGTTTGTAATAAAATTTTTCTAAAATGTAAGAAAGCATTTCCTGTTCTAAGACTTTATAGACTAAATAATACAATACAAAGAATTTATTGGCAAATTATGACCATTACAGCTAGCAACCAATATTTTAATTTTTTCACCTTGAGATGCCTACTTCAATTCTTTTCAACAGAGAGTTTTACAGCCCAGACTGGTGTCTAACTTTCTATGGCCTTGAACTCATGATCTCCTGCCTACACCTTCCTAGTTCTGGAATTGCAGATATGTGCCACTAAACGGCTAGTTTATGATAACTTTCCTAAAGTATTTCCTAGTTTAAACAATGCTGATTGCACATTTCTTAAGTTTTCATTTGGAAATCTAGAATAATATGAATAGGATGGGAAAAAATGCCCTAAAAAGAAATATATTTTACAAATTCCATTTACTTGTGTTATTCAATGCAAAATACATACTGCAAGATAAGAGAAACACTGTGCCAGAGGAAGCGTGCATCAGATGAATGTGAGGGTCAGGCTGAGTGCAGCAAGGGGCACTGCAGCTGCCTTCTATAAACTGGAACCAACCCAGAGGTAAGAATGTGCATTAGAGAACACAATGAAAAAATACAAGGCAGTAAGTACCTTCTACAATGCTGGTTTAAAAATATTAATTCTCAAGTTGGAGAGACGTCTCAGTACTTAAAAGTAAATACTGTTCTTGCAGAGGATCTGAGTTTGGTTCTAAGCTCCCAGGTCAGTCATCTCACAACCTGTAACTACAGTTTCAGGGATCCAATGCCCTCTTATGCACTCTAAGGGTACCTGTGCTCACATGTGCATGTGTGAGCACACAAGCACACACACACACACACTTAAACTGTTGACAATGAATTAATTCCTCTGTAGAAGAGGAATGAGAGTCAAGGTGTACAAAGGTAAATGGTAAATGTTTATATAATGAGATCAGAAGTCACCTGCGTGTCTAGGAAGGCAAGGATCATTAAATGCAAACTAGTAATTTTGTTACTTGAATCAAAAGCAATTTATTTTTTAAAATGGAATTTATACCAGCAAAATATCAGCCAAGCACTTAACAACATTCCATAGGCAAATCTATACACACTGTTATAGGTCACTTTATGGAAAACTTAAATAAAAGTTACTCTCAAATTACTTCATACATTAGAAAACACAAAGGGAAAGCTAAATATAATGAGAGAGCTGTAGGTCTTTAGTCTATCTGGAATATCAAGACTCAAAGAGTAGCAGTTTTATATTTGAATCTTTACAATACTGTCAGGAAACTATAGCCTTTGATTTAGGGAATGACATTGAAACAATAACCAACAAAGCCAAGCGTGCCCCCAAATTCCAAGATGACCCAGAAATGGACAAAAGGTAAGGGGGAAAGTTTTGCTAGCTGGCTGGCTCTGAGACCCCTGTAAGCAGCACAGAGAGGCACAAGTCAAAATACTGTGGATGCAGAAATGGCAAATCCCAACAGACAACTTTCTACTGAGGTTCAGTAAATCCCAGATTGCAGTCCCACATGACCTACTCATCACACGCTCCAGCAGTCAGAGCTGGGTTTATGCTGTAACCCGTGGTTTCCATTCAGCCCCTCGACAGGGATGACTCTGGAGAGTGTCAGCACCACCCCACAGGGGCACATGCTCCTTTGCATGCACATGAAGCTGCACTGTGAGGAGCAAAGGGCTGCGGGTGCTCGCACACATTACTGGGAAAAGCTGCCAGATCAAAGAAAAACAAATAAAAACGAAGGGCATTTTACTCTGTTCTAACATACAATCATCATTTTAAGCTTGCAAAACCCAAAGAGAAAAGAAGCTCCTTGGAAATTTCATAAAGAACTCCATTATTCTTTGTGTTAACTGAAAGAAACAGGAAGCTCCATGATGTCAGACCACTTGTAAGTCCAGAATTCCAGATGCAATGATCTCTAAAGGAGAATACACTGTGCATCAGCAACCACCTGCTTTAAAACTGCAGTGTTATTTTGTATATGAAAATATACCATATAGTGAATGGTATATATGTTGTGACTGCATGGTGTGCGTGCGTGTGTGTGTGTGTGTGTGTGTGCGTGTGTGTGTGTGTGTGTGTGTGAAGGCATGTACTTGGAGGCCAAAGGACTTTTGGGAGTCTGTTCTCTCCTTCAGCTGTGGGTTCCAGGAATGAAACTCAGGTTGTTGTCAGCTTGTACAACAAGCACCTTTACCCGCTAAGCCATCTGGCTGGTACCGTTTTCTTGACTCCTTGCTGGGACTTTTCTTTAAGAAGGAGAATCAGGATGTAGATGTTGACTGATGGCTTCATCAACATCACATGAGATGGCTTTTGGGTTTGCCATACAGTTGAAGTTTCTTTGTTGTGAGCAATTGTGCCAGGCCATTAAGAAATATCAGAAAGATGGTCAAGGACATGACAATCACATAGTGGCTGATGCTGCAAAAGGAGAAAAGAAACATGTAACAGGCTGGAAGAGAATTTATGAGAGAAAAACACAAGATCCTTCTAGTTTTCGATTGCAGGAATTTTTAAGTGGATGTACAAAACAGAATTACAAAAAAAAAAATGCATAGAATTAGAAAAGGTAACAATGGTTTAAAAACACACCAGGAGATAGGGAGGTGGCTCAGTGGATAAAAAGTGCTTTCCAAGCAAGCACAAGGACCTGAGTTTAGATTCCTAGTACCCATGTAAGAATTCAGACATGGCAGCTCATGCCTGCAATCTCAGTCTTGGAGGTGAAGACTAGAGGATCCCAGGTTTTCACTGGCCAGCCAGTCCAGCTAATTGATAAACCATAGCATTAGATCTCAAACTCAGGATGAATGGCTGAGATACCTATTTAACGCATCAAAGTGAACCTGGCCACCAGATTCTCCCAGCATCCCTCAGTCTCTATCTGCTACAGGGTATGGCTGGCACACTAAGTCTCCTACTCTAAACTTCTCCAGCCCAGAGGCTGGGTGCTCTTCCCACAGCTGCACTTCCTATATAATCCAGCCACTTTGGTTACCTGGCCCTTTTGTCTACCCTTTCCTCTCCAGGTCTTCTGGCTCTCACTCACCCTGCTCTCCTGCGCAATGGGCCCAGTTCAGGATAATGTTCACGCCATTCTCTCCTAGGTGTCTCTGCCTATGTCTATGTTCTCCCTTTTATCTAGAATAAACCTTCTCCTCCACCACATCCAGGAGCAGACATGTCCTTCATTTTTTCTTTTCTTTTTTTTTCATTCACCTGGTACTGAAATCACTGGATTGACATAAATGAACTCTCTTTCCAGAGCCCAAGCTGCTGATTTGACTCTCCTAAGGTATGCACAGATCGTTTGATTCTGCTGGCTTCTGCCACCCACCATATTTGATTCCAAATTCTAGAGTCAACTTCTTCAGTTTCTTTCTCACTCCACTCATTCTAACTACCCATCACTCATCTACTCAGTGAGTGTCAATAGTAATAAAAACAGCACGATACTGGTATAGAAACAAACAGGTTCATCAATGGAATTGAAATGAAGACCCAGAAATGAACCCACACACCTACAGACACTTGATTTTTGACAAAGAAGCCATGACCATACAATAGAAAAAAAAAGAAAGCACCTCCAACAAATGGTGCTGATCTAACTGGATTTCTGCATGTAGAAGAATGCAAATAGATCCATACTTATCACCCTACACAAAACTTAAGTACAAGTGGATCAAAGACATCAACATAAAACCTAATACAGTAAACCTAATAGAAGAGAAAGTGGGGAACGGCCGTGAATACATTGGTATAGGAGACAACTTCCTAAACAGAACACCAACAGCTCAGGCTCTAAAATCAACAATTAATAAATGGAACCTCATGAAGTTGAAAAGCTTCTGTAAGGCAAAGGACACCATCAAAAGAATAGAACAACAGCCTATGAATGGAAAGAGATCTTCATCAACCCCACATCCAAGAGAGGGCTAAAAACCAAAATAAATAAAGAACTCAAGAAATTAGATACCAACAAACCAAATAACCCAATTAAACAATGGGGTATAGAGCTAAACAGAGAATTCTCAACAGGAATCTCAAATGGCCAAGAAACGCTTAAGGAAATAGTCCTAACTCAAGACCAACCATATCACTCCTGGGCACATATCCAAAAGATGCTCTGCCATATCACAAGGACACTTGCTCAGCTATGTTCATAGCAGCTTTATTCATAATAGCCAGAAACTGGAAAGAACCTAGATGTCCCTCAACTGAAGAATGGTTAAAGAAAATGTGGTACATTTACACAATGAATTACTACTTGGTTATTAAAAACAAGGACATCATGCAATTTGCAGGCAAATGGATGTAACTAGAAAAGATCATCCTGAGTGAGGAAACCGAGACCCAGAAAGAAACACATGGTACCAACTCACTCATAAGCAGAATCTAGCCATACAGTATACTATAACCTCGATATAATCCAAAGACCCATAGAAGCTAAGTAACAAGGAGTGCTCAAGGGAAGATGCTTGACTCTCACTCAGAAGAAGAAATAAAATAGGCAATGGAGGTGGTTGGAGGGAGAGAACTGGGTGGGAGAGGGAATGGAATCAGGGGGAATCGAGAGAGAGAGAGAAATATCAGAGGAGGGGGGCATGGGGGCATGTTTGGGATATGCCAGAGACCTAGTATAAGGGAGGCTGCAGGAAGTCTATGGGAGTGACTCTAGCTGAGACTACTAGCAGTGGGGGATATAGATCCTGACATAACCACCTCCTGTAGCCAGGCAGGACTTCCAGTGGAGGGAAAAAGACACTAATCCACTCACAACACCTTCAACCCCAAATTTTTTCTGCCTACAACATATGCAAGAATAAAGATAGAGCAGAAATTGAGGGAACAGCCAACTAAAGACTGGCCCAACTTGAGACTCACCCCATAGGAGAGAAAACCAATGCCTGACACTATTGATGTTACTCTGCTATGCTTGCAGACAGGAGCTTAACATAAGTGTATTCAGAGAGGATCCACCCAGCAATGGATCAAAACAGATGCTAAGACCCACAACCAAACATTAGGCAGAGATCTGGGAGCCTTTTGGAAGAGTTGGGAGAAGGATAGAAGCACCCAAAGGGAACAAAAACTATACAAGACCAACAGAATCTGGTTGTTGGGTCCAAAACCTGGACCCATGGGGGAATCACAGAAACTGAATGAGCAACCTAAGAGCATACAGGGACTAGAACTAGGCCCCTTGCACATATGTAGCAGATGTGCAGCTTGGACTTGGGTCCCTCAACAACTGGAAAAAAGGCAACTCTGACTCTGATATGCCTGCCTTTGGATCCTGTTCCCCTAACTGGGCTGTCTTGCCTGGCCTCAGTGGGAAAGGATGCACCTAGTCCTGCAGCAACTTAATGTGCCTGGGTGGGTTGGCACCCATGGGGAATCTCCCCCTTCTCTGAGGAGAATTCGAGGGGAGAATGGAGGGAAGAGGGTGTGTGAGAGGGGAGTGGAAGGAGAGGAGTAAGGGGTGCTGCAATCAGGACTTAAAATGAAAATAAATTAATGGGAAATAAAACTTGTACCAAAAGTTGATAATTAAAAATCTATTCAAAGGTAATCTTACTTTGCTATGGCATATTATATGTGATTCAACACTCGTTTAGGGTGTGTGTGTGACTTGAATTAAATTCTTGTTTAGGAAAATGGATATTCTTAAATAGTAACCACATGACTCTAGATCAGCTGATGTTTATCTTCTTCTATCTCGACTGATGACTGTGGTGTGATTTTTGCTACTTTGTGGATTCTTTCTTCCACCCTTCACCACCCCAATAACTCCCTAATGCTAGAAAAGAAAGAAAAAAGGATAGAGAGGAAAGGAAAGAGATTCCTGAATAAAGACATGGGTTAGAAAGGGAACAATATTATCACTACTTCCTGCTCATTGGAGGTGTTGAGTTCCTTGGGGCAACTGTGATCAGGATATCTAATTTCTTCTTGCTTCTCCCTTGCACAGGACTGCTTAACAAACCACAACCAAAAACCAACCAGCAGACCAACAATCCCCTTATGGGGCTCTAGCGTTTATATACCCTTTGAAAAATTCCCATCATTCCAAACATCACACAATCACAGAAACTATCTGTAGCTGGGAAAAACACACTTCTGCTAGAGCACAGGGCAAATCCCCACACCTGGGATTAAAACAAAAACATATTCTTATAATATATCTGTGTTTTTTAAAGAAACAAAAATTCCAAAATTGTCACTAGCGATAACTTCATCAAGATGAACGCAATGACATGATTGGCAGTCATGCCTTTAACTTAAGTTACCTTTAACCTTTAACTACTGTTGAAGAGTACAAGCCATGTGACATCTCCATCTTCAAATGACTATGTGACATAAAGCGGCAAATACAAAATGTTAGTCCTAATGAGCTCTTTGGTAGAATGTGGAGACAACAAAAGGTCTCCAAAACAATTCTGAATTGTTACAGATTTTTGTGTGATGATAAAATTTTAGGGTAATAAAGGTCTACTTAGATTAACAAGAGCTGACTTAGAGATTTACACTTAACCACTTATGTCTTGGTTAACTGTTCAACACCAGAAAATTTACATAAATAACAAAATAAGTTTGATAAATAAGGTACATTTGATAAACAAAATTTATAAATTCCTAAGAGTGTGTGTGTATCATAGTCACAGTAATATTTGTCTAGCTTCTTTGTCTTTGCTTACTTTGTTAAGTTTTAGCTGTTTGGATAAACTAAGGCATACCAAAAAAGTGTTCTATTCTGTAATGGTGCACGATAAAAGGATCAGAAAAGTTCCCAGTCTCCCTATGAACTTTGTTTATGGTTTAAATTTTTATTTTGATTCTAAAGCATCTCCAATTAAATCTTCAACTCAAATTTTGAGGCTCAACCTTAACAAGGATAAAGCTGTAAAATCCAAGTTTTAAAATCCTTGTAAAATTGCTGGGCATGGTGGTGCATGTCTTTAATCCCAGCACTTAGTATGCAGAGTCTGGCTGATCTCTGTGAGTGTGAGGCCAGCCTGGTGTATAAAGTGAGACCAGGACAGTCAGGGCTTGTTACACAGAGAAACTGTGTAACCCTGTCTTGAAAAAAAACAGAAAAGAAAAAAAAAAAAAACAAAAATCCTTGTAAAAAGCTATCTACCAATGTAAATTGCTAAAGATAATTAAGACATACAAGTTAATGTATTTTCAAGGTTAAATCTAAACTAAGGTACACTTGATAGATGGCCCTCAAACTCTTCAGAGATCTGCTAAATATGGCATTTACAATGTTTAGTGAAAAAGCTTCCCAAAAATAGAACATTCCCAAAAAGTTCCTAGCAGGAACCCTAAGGTCTCCGAGGAAGACAGATGAGGCACAATGATGCCAACTGAGTTATGGTAATGCTAACCACTGGGCAAAGCTGCCCCATGCCTTACCTGGTGCTAGGGCTCTGCCAAAGCTGTGGAAACTTTTGTGTTGGTTGCCCTATTCTGTCTGGTCAAAGTAAGGTCAGTCCACAAGTTCTTCCACAGGAAAATCTCTCAGAGATTCTGGGTTTGGCAGCTGAAGGTCAATGCCGCTCTCTTGCGCAGCTGAAGAGTAAGTGCTGTTCTACATGACGGCTGAGAGCAAGACCACTGCCCCCGACAAAGCTATTGAGATTACAGGAACCTAGAGTAAGTCTGTCAACTAAGTGTAATTTATCCTTCTCAAATCTCTGATGATATTGATTAACTGTAGCTTTTAACAGCAACACCCACCCATTTCCTCCCACAAGGCTTCAGCTGCCTTCTCAGTTCTAATCATACGTAAAAAAATTAGGCCTCAGGGCTCACTTTCCTAGACCTACTAGGTCTCCAGCTGAGAAAGACAGTTTACCTTGCTACCAGACTCTTCAGAGACAAACCCACAAAACAAGTTTCAAAGTAACTTTTTTTTTTTTTTTTTGGTTTTTCGAGACAGGGTTTCTCTGTATAACAGCTCTGGCTGTCCTAGACTCACTTTGTAGACCAGGCTGGCCTCGAACTCACAGAGATCCGCCTACCTCTGCCTCCCAAGTGCTGGGATTAAAGGCGTGCGCCACCAACGCCCGGCTCAAAGTAACTTTTTACTATTCCTTTCCTTAAAAGAATTGTACAGCCTGACTAAATCCATCTGGAAAAAAGATTCCATTTTGTATTAAGTTTGACTCAGAGCTGACCTTCAGTTCCAGAACAACAAAATGTACCTGACCTTGCATTCCAGGGGTGTTCCCTTGTCATCACCCGACAGCACACTTTGAGAAAGCACCCAAAAAGTCTAAACAAACTTTCTGGTGGTCAAACTGACTGCAGCTGGTTAGTCAGTAACAACAAGTCAATCAAAAATGGACATGACTAGTTACCTAAATGTCATCCATCCAATCATATGATAAAAAACCCTGTTTCTTTGTCTAAGTCTGTAAATAAAACCTATGCTTTCTGGCTTCAGGGCTCTCAACTCAAACCGCTGCATCAGTGAGCCTTGAGAGTCCAAGCTCTGAGCTTGAATAAACAGCCCTCATGAATTTACATCAGAGTTGGCTCCTGGGTGGTCTTTGGGGTCTTGAGAACTGGGCAGAACATTTGGGGGCTCGTCTGGGATCCCCAACATCACCAGGACTGCTGCCTGGAGGGTTTAAACCAGGCAGTAAGCTGTTGTGTCTCTATATGTGTCTGTCTCTGTATGTATGTCTGTCTATGTACTTGTGAAAACCAGGGTGCCATTCCCGAATTTCCAGTAGACTGGCACTGATCTAAATGGATGCATTGAATGCACTGATAGGTTGTCTATTACAGGTCTCATGGAAGACATTCCACACCTCGACCTGTACCTGTACCTGACCAGGGTGTCATCCCTGAATTTCCAGTAGACTGCCATTGACCTAAGTGGACATACAATGGGCTATCAGTCCAGGGTCTTGGAAGACATTCCAAACTTCGACTGTAACTGTGGGAGGGAACAAAGTGCCCCTTCAGCCTGAATGGACATGGAGGGTCACTCCCTAGGAGTTCCACTTTCAGTTTTGCATCCCCTCCATTGGAGGACATTTGTGCCTGACTGTGTTTGTTCTGTGTTTCTTTATGACCCTTTACCTGACTGAGACGACCCCCTTTCTTCTCCAACGCCCCCCCCCCGTGGGGTAGGGTGGCTTCAGGGCTCCAACAGTCCCCACAAAAAGACAGGGGGAGGGAAACAGGGGAGTGAGGAGCAGGGAGGGACCCGCCAGGAAAAGCATCGCAGGGTTGAATCCTACCTGTTTGCCTGTTGAAAAATACAACAGAGATAAAAAGAAATTTGCTGGAGAACGTTGATACAAATAAAAGTTTGGCCATGAAAATGTATGCATGTCAGAGAGGAGATAGCTTGGATTTAATTATGCACTGTAATTAAAAAATTTTTAAAAATGTTCTTAATGTGTGAGGACACCTAAATAGTTAATTATTTGAACAAAGACAGATATAAAAAGAAAAACAAAACAAAAGCAGGGATCATTGGAGTCCCTACCAGAAAGAAGGGGGGAAAAACTTAAACAAGTTATGAGGGTCTGAAGATGTAAATGCAGGACTGAAAGGGGAAAGGGGAAATTTCTGGGGGGAAGAGGGTGGAAGGGCAGGATAGGAAGGGGGAATAGGGAAGGGTTTGTGACTGAGATGTAACTTGAAGAAAAAAAAATAAAGTATTTAATAAAAAAAAAAAGAATGTACTCCTTAAGAGTGAAATGATCTATGTCAGAACCAAAAGTACCATCAAGAAGAAGCCAACAGACATCAAATATGAATTATAAGGGACTACTAAGAGGGCTTTAAGAGCTGCTGCATCCTGGCAGAAAACTAAATGACCACACCATTATCTCCCTAGAGCACAAGACTTGGTGACCAGCCTCCAGCCTCTTGCCTGGAGCATCTGGCTATCCCAGACCTGTTCTTGGATGTTATAGGCTATCAATTTTCTCCAAACTACATGGGCTGGAGGCATCCTAGAAAGAAGAGTACCACCCCTTTACTTCAGCCCTCATCCCAACCTTCTGGGCGTTTTTCTACCTTTATCCCTATTGGTTTTGGTCTTTCCAAACAATTTTGGATTTTCTTGTGTTGATGTAAAACAAATTCCTCCAAGGCACCCAGTTTGGAGAGCTCCTGTATTTTTCCTCTAGGAATTCAGCTTGTGAGGACTCTGTACTTTTTAATGACATCCCCACTCTTTCCATTCCATCCTGCCAGATTCTAGTCACAATAGTGACTCTATGCCTGTCTGTCATTTTCATAATGTGTATAAATAGAATGTTGTACAAAAAAAAAAAAGCTCCCAAGAAAATGACAAAAGGTTCGAGAAATTGTTAAGGTTTGATAAATACAAGTTACTAAAATTAAACAAAAATGGTATCTAAAAAATACAAGCTGATAGTCACCTTGTTTGTAGTTATGTCAAGAAGTTATACAGTTAATTATGAGATTAAGCTTTATTTAGCCTCTTGTACCTGCCATCACACTTGAACAGAAAGTAACTAAGTAGAAACGAGATCCATCTTAAGTAGATATGGTGGTCCTCAGACACCTCAGAGATCTGTAGAACACGACACTTAAATATTTAATACAGAAAGCTTTTCATGATAGACATGTCAGTTCCTGACAGCATTCCTAGTCTCCTCCAAAGAAGATAATGGGCATGAAGAATCTCCACCTGGAACTTGGTTTAAGTATGACAAAGCTGGCCACTGGGCTTGACTGCCTTTGTCTCAATGGCAGAAAACATGCTGTCCAAGCTAAACAGGCTGGACATGGACAGAAAAGTCGACTGCTGATCTTTGCCAAGACAAGGTAAGTGGTCCTTCATAGTTCCTCTCTCACAAAAAGTCTGTCATACGTTAGTACTGATGGCCAAAGACAGATGCCCCACAGTCACAGAGAAACAATGTATGGCTGTCAAGGTAAAGATTGTCATTTTTTTTTTAAAGTTTGAAAGCTAGTTGATCATGCTTACTCAGGTAATATTTGTTGTTCTCAGATCCCTGATGAGTCTAAAGACTACACTAGGAAAAGATTTAACAGTTCAACAACAGAAACCAAGGCTTCAGATATGTAAAAATCAGTCCTTAAGCCTCATTCTTCTAGAACTGCTGCCTCTAGGCCCAGACAAGTCTACCTTGGTACAAGACTAAGAAAACAGGGAATTAGCTCCTTATAGAGACATTCCCAACAATCTCATCTATGTCTCATGATAAATAAGCAAATAGAATCTAAAAAAGGTATTTTAGACTCTAGGAAAAATTCTGTAATGTTGGTAGATGCAAACAGAGATGCTTCATATTTCTTCCCCTTGCTATGCTACTGTTGAAATTTCAGTAAGTTATTAGTCTGACTCTGGTAAAACATTCCACTATTAAAAAAAAAAAACTGTTCATGCTAGTAACTCAAGACTGTTTCTCAAGCCTCTGTCATATTATAATTTATCCTTCTGAGATCTAGTCATAGAACCTGGATTCACCTGCCACAGATCAAACAAGATTCCAGATAAATACAATTGCCTGTTCTTGAAAATGTGATTTTTCTCTTGGTCTTGAGATTCTTCACCTTCGCCAATTTCTAGACAATTTTAAGTTCTGTCACTAGTCTATGTTTGTCTCAGCAGATTCTCACCTGGCTGACAGACTCTACCCAGGGATCACCTGTGGACTGCAAGCTGCTGAGCCCTGGACTTCCTGAAAACTGATGAGAAGAGTCCAATTGATATGATTGCTCCTGTCTTTCAGCTGGATCAACTAATCAGATGCCTCTGATTAAGGCCCTGTTGTCCAGCCTTTGACTAGCATTTCAGCCTTGCTGGGCCAAGATAACAATGTCCTAATGTCAGCTGGAAGTATTTACAAAAGAGATTATGCCATCCATTGTCCTACCTAGCAGGATGAAATCCTATGTCAAAAGGAACTCCCTTGCATAGGCTACAAATGGATATCTATTCTATAATGCCAACTGATATACTACTGGAACCCTTGGTTCTGTTTCTCCTAGTTATACTTTATGCCCCTTATATGATTAATGTTTATAGTCCTTTAAACTTTTGTCAGGGATAGATCACTGACATGTTTAAAGATCCATGATTGGGTCTCTCTATGACCTAGAGAAAAGAAGAAATGTAGAGCCTGACTAAATCCATCTTGAAAAAAGATTCCATTTTGTAATAAGTTTGACTCAGAGCTGACCTCCAGTTCCAGAACAACAACAATGTGTACCCAACCTTGCATTCCAGGGTGTTCCCTCATCATCACCTGACAGCTCACTCTGAGAAAGCACCCAAAAAGTCTAAACAAACTTTCTGGTGGTCAAACTGACTGCAGCTGATTAGTCAATAACAGCAAGTCAATCGAAAATGGACATGACTAGTTACCTAAATGTCATCCATCCAATCATATGATAAAAACCCTGTTTCTTTGTCTAAGTCTGTAAATAAAACCTATGCTTTCTGGCTTCAGGGCTCTCAACTCAAACCACTGCATCAGTGAGCCTTGAGAGTCCAAGCTCTGAGCTCGAATAAACAATCCTCATGCATAACATCGGAGTTGGCTCCTGGGTGGTCTTTGGGGTCATGAGAACCGGGCAGAACAGAATGTGTTTTACAAGTGACTGCTCTCAGTAATCAACTACCTATGTGTCATGGTAAATGATTTGGTAGAAAAAAAATTTTAAGGTTTATTTAGTTCTGAGGATATAATATACCTATCAGTCTCTCTGTTTTCCTTCTTCTCACCTGGCCCAGCTCAGGGTCACGTTCACTATGGACTCTTGTAGAAGTCCCTGCCTCTGGCTACATCCTCCCTTTAATCTACAATAAATCTTCTCCTCCACCACCACACTTAAGAGCAGTCACATTGTTTCTTCTTAACTTCTTTTTTTTTTCATTCACCTAGTTTCAAGAAGAGACTTTGTCTCAAAAGCTAAGGTAGAGAGCAATTGAGGAAGACTGACTTCAGGCTTCCACATGCTCATGCACTACCTCTGACCCCATACAAAACAGCTATTAAAAGGGAGGGATTCAAGATGGCGGCAGCCTGCGCGGATGCATTTTGAACTTGGGGAAAACAGCCATAAAAGCACAGAGTTGTAAGACGCTGTGCAAAAAATCTGAGTGACTAGACCCACCGAGTTTCACCCAGCTCCCAAAGGACCAATAAAAGTTCCTGGGCAAGGCTCTCCCCCCCACCTCTCTCGGACACGGAAGTCACTGAATCCGGGAATCAGAAACCCCCATTAGGAGAGACACCTGGTAAGATCAACTCTAATACCCAGCGGGCAGATTCGGACCCCACACAGGATCACTCACCAGCCTAATGGGCCCCCCACACCAACGAGGACATTCCAGCTATTTAGAAAAGGTTACGGACCCATGGGAGTCTTAGCAGAGAGCGGCAGCGGAGGTGGCATGCCCCCGGCGGGACAGCTGCAAAAGCGCGACGGCAGTAGCGCACTGCACAGGCGCGCAGAAGCTGAGGGTTCCAAAACGTGGAGGCCAGCAGCCAGGGGGCCCACAGCTGTATTCTGGAAAGCCCAGACATATCAGCCATGGAGTCGGGTCCTCTCAGACTCCTTGGGGACCTACAGAATCCACAGAATCTGTGCCTGGGCACACAGGACCATACCACCAGAGCCACTGCAGGCTGAACACTCAGTGTGCAACATAGAGAGGTCTGACTTGGGAGCAGTGAAACAATCCTGGGACATTCCTCATTACCTGGGAATAGGCTGCACGAGCTCACAGTGCTTCTGGCTATTAGATGCAAAGTGACCCTGAGATACCCCTGTAAGCAGCGACAGATCGCCGAGCAATTCAACTGCTACACCAAAGCGCCTCCTTTGAATCTACAGATAGGTAAGATCATCGAAATGGCCAAAGTTCCAAGAAAAAACAAAAATCAGGGAAATATGACTCCAACAACACAAAACTATCCTAGTTTATCCAATCCTGACAACCTCACCACAGCAGAAACACATGAAAATGATGACAATTCTACATTATGGAAAGTGATAAGAGTCCCTTCATGAAGAACTTAAATCTATGAAGGAAATCAAAGAAGCCACCATTTCACAAGCGAAAGAATAGATAATACCATTAGAGAGCTCCAAGCCAAGGTGGCTCAACTTGAACAGGAAAAAGACAGAGCAATGAAAGATTTCCAGGTGAAGACAGGCAAATTGGAGCAGGAAATGTACAAAATGAATAAAACCATTCAAGACATAAAAATGGAAAGGGAAACAATAAAGAAAATACAGTCAGAGTTAAACGTGGAAGTGGAGAATCAAGGGAAGAGAACAGGAACTACGGATATGAGTATCAAAATTGGATGCAATAGATGGAAGACAGGATCTCAGGCATGGAAGATTCGATGGAAGAAATCACTACAACATCCAAAGAAAATTAGAAAGGTAAAAAATCGCTCACGGACAACATCCAAGAAAACAAGGACCCAATAAAAAGACGGAACCTAAGAATTATAGGCACAGAGGAAAGGGAAGACTCCCAACTCCAAGGTCCAGGAAATATCTTCAACAAAATCATGGAAAACTTCCCAAACCTAAAGAAAGAGATGCCAATAAAAATCCAAGAGGCTTACAGAGCACCAAACAGAGTAGAAAAGAAAAGAAACTCCTCTCGCCACATAATAATTGAAAATCCAAATGTAAGAACAAAGAAAGAATATTAAAAGCTGTAAGAGAAAAAGGTCAAGTCACATACAATGGCAGACCCATATAAATTACACCTGACTTCTCCTCAGAAACTTGAAAAGCTAGAAGGCCCTGGACAGATGTCCTACAAGCCCTAAGAGAACATAGGTGCCCAACCAGACTACTATACCCAGCAAAACTCTCTATCAACATAGATGGAGAAAACAAGATATTCCATGACAAAATCAAATTTAAACAATATCTACCCACAAACCCAGCCCTACAGAAGATCCTAGAAGGAAAATTCCAACCCAGAGAAGATAACTACAACCAAGAAAACAGAGGAAATAGAAAACTCCATAGCAACTAAACCAAAAGAGGCACAGGACGACCACCTATACCAAACTACTGGGAAATAACAACCCCTGGTCACTAATATCCATCAACATCAATGGACTCAACTCGCCAATAAAAGGACACAGACTTACAGACTGGATCCGTAAACAACACCCATCTTTTTGCTGCATACAAGAAACACATCTCACTATTGAAGATAAACACTATCTCAGAGTAAAGGGCTGGGAAAAGGTTTTCCAAGCAAATGGACCCAGGAAACAAGCTGGAGTAGCCATCCTAATATCAAACAAAACAGACTTCCAACTGAAGTTAATGAAAAAAGACAGAGAAGGGCATTACATACTCGTTAAAGGAAATATTCATCAAGAGGACATCTCAATATTGAACATCTATGCCCCAAATACAAAGGCACCTACATTTGTAAAAGAAATGCTTCTAAAACATAAATCGCACGTCGATCCTAACATATTAGTAGTGGGAGACTTCAACACCCCACTCACAACAATGGACAGATCATCAAGACAGAAGCCAAACAGAAAAATAATGACTCTAACAGAGATCATGAACCAAATGGACCTCACAGATATCTACAGAATGTCTTACCCAAACACAAAGGAATACACCTTCTTCTCAGCACCTCACGGAACGTTCTCCAAAATCGACCATAGAGTTGGACACAAAGATAGCCTCAACAAATACAAGAAAACTGAAATAACCCCTTGTATCTTATCAGACCACCATGGAATAAAGCTGGACTTCAACAGAAAAAGAATCAACAGAAAGCCTACACACACATGGAAATTGAACAACTCTTTACTGGATGACTACTGGGTCAGGGAAGAAATAAAGAAGGAAATCAAAGACTTCATAAAATCCAACGATAATGAAGGCGCAACATACCCAAACCTATGGGACACAATGAAAACTGTGTTATGAGGAAAGTTGATAGCACTAAGTGCCTTCAAAAAGAAAATTGTGACAGCTCATATTAGCAAATTAACAGCTAAACTGGGTGAATTTGGAAAAAAAGAAGCAAACACTCTCAAGAGGAGCAGAAGGCAGGAAATCATTGAACTTAGGGCTGAAATCAACAACTTAGAAACAAAAAAAACTGTACAAAGGATCAATGAAACCAAGAGTTGGTTCTTCAAGAAAATCAGCAAAATAGACAGACCCTTAGCCAAATTAATTAAAAGGCAGAGGGAAAAAAACCCAAATCAACAAAATCAGAAATGAAAAGGGAGAAATAACAACAGACAT
>CAJQZJ010033173.1:34167-49026 GCA_907164525.1 Lophiomys imhausi
GAACACATCAAAAGTATCATACACCATGATCAAGTAGGCTTCATCCCAGGAATGCAGGGATGGTACAACATACGAAAGTCTATCAACGTCATTCAACATATAAACAAGATGAAAGAAAAAAAACCACATGATAATCTCGCTAGATGCAGAAAAAGTATTTGACAAAATCCAGCACCCCTTTATGCTAAAAGTTCTGGACAGAACAGGCATACAAGGACCATACTTAGAAATAATAAAGGCAATATACAGCAAGGTAGTGGCCAACATCAAATTAAATGGAGAGAAACTTGAAATATTTCCTCTACACTCAGGGACAAGACAAGGATGCCCACTTTCACCATATCTCTTCAATATAGTACTTGAAGTTCTTGCTAGAACAATAAGACAACTAAAAGAGATCAAGGGGATACAAATTGGAAACAAAGAAGTCAAATTATCCCTATTTACAGATGATATGATAGTATACATAAGCGACCCCAAAAATTCGACCAGAAAACTCTTAAAGCTGATAAACACCTTCAGCAAGTTGGCTGGATACAAAATTAACTCAAAAAAAAAAAATAAAATCAGAAGCCCTTCAATATACAATAAACAAATGGGCTGAGAAAGAAATAAGGGAAACAACCCCCTTCACAATAACCACAAACAATATAAAATACCTGGGGGTAACTCTAACCAAGCAAGTAAAAAACCTGTACAACAAGAACTTCAAGTCCTTGAAGAAAGAAATGGAAGAGGCCTTTAGAAGATGGAAAGATCTCCCATGCTCATGGATAGGTAGGATCAACATAATAAAAATGGCCATCCTACCAAAAGCAATATATCGATTCAATGCAATTCCTATCAAAATACCAACACAATTCTTTATAGACCTGGAAAGAGCTATTCTCAGTTTCATATGGAACAACAAAAAACCCAGAATAGCTAAATCAATCCTGTGCAATAAGAAAACATCTGGAGGTATCACCATCCCAGATTTCAAGCTGTACTACAGAGCAATAGTAGTAAAAACAGCATGGTATTGGTATAGAAACAGACCAGTAGATCAATGGAATCAAATTGAAGACCCAGAAATGGACCCACACACCCATGGCCACCTAATTTTTGACAAAGAAGCCAAAACTGCACAATGGAAAAAGGACAGCATCTTCAACAAATGGTGCTGGTCCAACTGGATGTCAACTTGTAAAAGAATGAAATTAAACCCATACTTATCACCTTGTACAAAACTTAAGTCCAAGTGGATCAAAGACCTCTACATAAGGCTAGTCACACTAAATCTACTAGAAGAAAAAGTGGGAAAAACTCTCAAACTCATTGGCACAGGTGACAACTTCCTGAACAGAACACCAACAGCTCAGGACCTGAGAGCAACAATCAATAAATGGGACTTCATGAAACGAAAAGCTTCTATAAGGCAAAAGACACTGTCATTTGAACAAAACGGCAGCCTACAGACTGGGAGAAAATCTTCACCAACCCCACATCTGTCAGAGGGCTAATCTCCAAAATCTACCAAGAACTCAAGAAATTAAGTGCCAAGAAACCAAATAATCCAATCAAAAAATGGGGAATGGTGTTAAATAGAGAATTCACAAAGGAGGAATCCCTAATGGCTGAGAGACACCTGAAGAAATTCTCAACAACTTTAATCATCAGAAAAATGCAACTCAAGACGACTCTGAAATTCCATCTCACACCTGTCAGAATGGCTAAGATCAGAAGATCAAAATGCCAGCACTTGCTGGCGAGGGTGTGGAGAAAGGGGAACACTCCTCCATTGCTGGTGGGAGTGCAGGCTTGTGCATCCACTATGGAGGTCAGTATGGCGATATCTTAGAAATGTTGGAATAGCTTTGCCTCAGGACCCAGCCATACCACTTCTGGGTATACACCCAAATGACTCCTCATGGAATCATAAGGAAGTCTCCTCATCTATGTTCATAGCAGCCTTATTTGTAATAGCTAGAAACTGGAAACAACCCAGACGTCCCTCAACTGAAGAATGGATTAAAAAACTGTGGTACATCTACACAATGGAATATTACTCAGCTATCAGAAACAATGAAATTATGCAATTTTCAGCGAAGTGGATGGAACTAGAGAAGCTCATCCTGAGTGAGCTAACCCAGACTCAGAAGGATGCACATGGCATCTATTCACTTATAGTGGGATTTTAGCTATATAGTACAGGATATCTATACTACAACCAATGCACCAAAGGGAACATAGACATAGACTTTTTATTTTTTTATTTTTTTGTTGTTTGTTTTTGTTTGTTTTTTGTTTGGTTGGTTTTTTTTTTAGTTTTCCCTCCCTAGCAATGAGATACTTTTCACTGGTGGTACTGCCTTGTAGGCCTCAAGTGTATGAAGAGGCTCTTGGCCCTCATATGACTTCTGAACTGGGGCGAGGGACTGTTATGTAGGGATACTCCACTCCAGAGGAGCAGGATGGAAGGGTTAGGGGGTAGAGGATGGGAGGGCGGGGCTGGGAAGGGTGGAAAGAAGACAATATGATGGAGATGTAACCTGAAGTAACAAATACATAAATTTATTAAAAAAAAAACAAAACAAAAACACAAACAAAAAAACCCAAAACCCAAATAAAGTAGAAATGTATGAATAGTATATGTGCTTCATTGACAATAAATTTAAGTAAAAGTGCCTGTTAAATATATATTATTTAAAAACCAGAATAACATGATCATTCTACTGCAATAGTGAAGAAGCCAATGCTTGGAGATGCTGGCAATGACAGTAAACTATGAAGTTGCCTTTGACACGTACCTGTGGTGCTCACACTTCACCACCACAGAAACTCATTTTAAATGCTTTCACAAAAATAATTTTCTCCCTCCAATTTCTGTACTGTATTCTATCCATAGACTCCCCATGTTTGAAGTACTTTAACAAAACTCCCAGCCACTGAGAGAAAACGTTATTCAAAGTCAAATTCAGTGAAGTAAAAATTTTACTCAGGCATGTCAACAAAGATAGAAAGGGTTCATCCATCTTTATCAATCTCACAATCAAAGATAGCATCGCCCAGATCGCTGCCAGAAGACTAACAACTTCTACTGAAACCATTTAATCTGCAACCATCAGCACTAGAAAATGTTCAATTCTGCTCTCACTTTGGTGTGTATGTGTATCTGCATGTGTGCAGTGGCGAGAAGTCAACTCCACTGTCCTCCTCACAAGCCACCTACTTTTTGTTGCTATCTGCTCAGGGCCTAGGACTCCTGATTCAGATGGCTGGCTGGTCAGCTCGCCCACAGTTTTTTCTAGTTTCCACTTCTTAGCGCAGGGATTATTACAAGTATGTATGTCACCATTTTTGGTTTTTTGATTTTATTTTCAGGGGAATATTAGGGATCAAACTGCAAGCAATTTACCTAGTGATCCAAATTTTTCTTTATAAACACACACACAAAAAAAAAAAACCAAAATTGTAGTCTATATAGAACATAACTTAGTAACCAAATCAGACGTATGGAAAGAAATGCAGGCTATAAGTCCTGACAGGCTTCACATGATGACTAGTATAGCACTGCCCAAGTGATCTATGAATACTAGCGATTGACAGTCTTTTCTAGGCTGACCTTATTATAAGGTCGACTTAAAACAGAAAATAAAGAGACAGCTGACGAAATAACAAGGAGCACAGCCTTAGAAATAAAGCCTGGTTCAGAGTAGACTCCTGACCAAACAAAGAAAAAAAAAAAAAAACCTAGGTCCTTAACTGATTACAGTCTCTACTTTACAGTAAGAGTTTATACACACACACACACACACACACACACACACACACACACACACACACATATATAAAATAACACAATGGGATACTATGCTTGGAACTTTATCTAATAAAATTTTTCTGATTGTGTATTTTATTTTGACCTAAATTAATGCAGATCTTACCTACTATTAGTGAGATCATTGACAATTATATTAACATAAAAAAGAAATAACGACTGTAAGACCATTATCATCAAGATCCATTGGGAATAAAATTATTTTGATAAATATTTTAATGTAGCACTTTTCAAAAATACATGCCAAAACACAAGGTTATTCTTACTAAATTTCATCAAAATTAAGTGAGTCAAGCTAACATTTTGTTATACAGCGTCTAGAGACTGGTTGACTGATCTTACTTTAATGTCTTCTAAACCAAGGTAACTGAAGTTCATCATGGTACAGAGATACTAGGAAAACACACTTTCAGAAAATCAGAAACATTAAAAAAACAACAACAACACAAAACAAATCAAAAAACCCCAGTAAACTCTTCCTGTTCTCTCAGCTAAGTAAGACTAAAACCCCTGGAAATAATATACAAGTGAGCACAACTTGACTCTTATGTATCAGAAAAGGGGCAACAGGGTGCCTAGGGTTTTTGGGAGCCACTGAATATCACAGCTGAGTTCCTGGGTTTCTTTTGTCTCATAGACACTCAACCTAACCTGTAAGAAAGAAGCAGGTAGCATAACAATGCAACACGCACAGGCAAACGTCCCCCCCAGACCAAAAATATCAGCTCTGCAAGAGCCTCTCTCTACTTATGGAAGATATACAAGGGAAGAGGCAGCCCAAGATGACAGACAACTTTTTTTTTGGGGGGGGGGGGGGGGGGTTCCAAAACAGGGCTTTTCTGTGTAGCCCTGCTGTCCTGGAAATCATTCTGCAGACCAGGCTAGACTCAAACTCAGAGATCCACTTGCCTCTGCCTCTTGAGTGCTGGATTAAAGTGTGTACCACCACTTCCCCGCTGACAGACAACTATTATATACTAGCCATTTGGCTTTATCAGACACCACAGGACAACTGGTAGCCATATCTTTATATGTTCCAGCAAAGGGCAAGCTGGGTGCCCAGGCTTCTGATCTTATCAGTTTGCAATGAGGCACTTGCTGGTATACATTGTGGGAAGGTGTGTCTCTGTCCTTCCTCACCTACCTAAGGCATTCCCTGGTTGGCTTTAATGAAAAGCTAATGACTAATATATGGGCAGGAAGTGGAAGGTGGGACTTCCTGGTAGGGAGAAAGGGTCTCTCAGAAGATGGAAAGAAAGGCCCTTTTGCCAGGAGACACAAGAGGAGATGGACGTGACTACGGGCCTATACAGCATAGACAGACGTGTGGTAGAGACAGCAGTGTAGATAGCCATGTGGCTGGGTGGGACTAGGTGGCTAGGTTAACTTAGATGAGCTAGTTGAGAGTCTGCCCAGCTAAGGCCTAAGCATTGAAATACTAAAAGGTCTCAGTGTCTTCTTTTTTATGGCTCAAGGGCTACAAGGGTCATATATAAAGTTGAAGAGCCAGTCTCTGCTGTAACCTGCTTATGAACTTCAGTTCATACCTACACTTTTCCATCACAAGGAGACTGCTGATGGAATGAATGATACAGCTAGCTTTCTTAGGACTTGACCTTTTCCCAGTGTTCTTAGGGCTCCCAAAAGATGCTGTTGCCTCAGACATCAGGAAGCAATTTTAAGAGAACACCGATTCCCAAAAAAGTGGGGTGGGTGATGGATGTTTGTTGTCATTAAAGGGGGTGGAGTTGAGAGCAAGTTGTTAATGGTCTTGGTCAGGGAGGAAACAATGCTAGGGAGGTTGGATTCAGGGATCTGTTTTTCTCTTTTTCTTTCCTTTATCTTTCTTTCTCTCCTATCTAGTGTTAGGGGGAAAGGGGGGATGAAAAGTAAAAAAAAAAGGGGATATAAGAATAATAGGATAAAATAGGAGACTATTGAATCACTTTTAAACTAGAAAGCATTAACAAGCCAAAAATTCTACAATGGTATGGATCTTTGTACATTGATACAAAGTTAAGGTTATTTTTGTTACAACATTGTATATATGTTTCAATTTTTATATAAGGTATTGTACCTATTCAACTCATTTTAAAATGTAATGTGAAGTTCTAGTCCTTTTGTAAGCTGCTATTACAGACTCTTTACCATAATTAATACAAGTTAACAGTCAATCAAACTTGTGGTCATGTTAGGAACTAGTTTAGTTAATCACAGAAATAAGAGTTATTTCTGTAGAGGTTTTCAAAGTTAATCAGATAGTAAGTAGCTGGAAACAAGTAACATTTGTCTATTCATATATACTGTAAATAGATAGATGGTCTTCAAAAACCTCAGAGATCTAGAGAATATGGCATTTAAAGACGTTTTATTAACAAAAAGCTTTCTTGACAGTGAGACATGTCGGCTCCTGGCCACACCCCCTGGCAACACATTCTACTTAAAAGAAAATGATGGCATTGAAGAACCTCCATATGGCTTGCTTCTAATGTGGCAAGGTAGACACTGGGCAAGAAACTGCCCTTGCCTCAACTGCAGACAACATGCTGTCCAAGCTGGACAAACTGGACATGGGGAAGTTGAAAGGTGAGCTTTGCCAAAATAAGGTAAGCAGTTCCTCATAATTCCTGGTTCACAGAAAAGTCAGTTATATACTGGGCCAGGATGAAGATGATGCTACAGTGTTGCTTAAGAATCATGGGTGACTATCCAGAAGGCCAGCTGTCTCTGTCATTTCTTTAGTTTTGGAAGCTGTTTCCTCTGCACTTCCTATTTACTCAGGTAGTAAGTATCCTTCTCATGTTTCTGATGGAGTTGAAGACTAGGTAGTTATAGTCCCACAATAAAGCTTAAGTTGTAAAGGATCTAAGAAAGTGTTTTTGAGTCTAAGGAGCTGTTTTAAGGATGGTAAATCCAAGTTATAAAGGTTGGAGGACATAAAGTTAAGTTGTATGAAGGTGTTTTAATACTGGTAAATGAAGGTTAGAATGTCTAAGAAGGTGTTTTATGAAGGTTGGAGGAAGTTATAAACAGGTGACATAAGGTTGGTAATTCCAAGTTGTGAAAGTTAGAGGACATAAAGGCTTAGATGTTAATGAGAAGGTGATTTAGTTACAGAACTTTGTACATTGTGACCAAGATAGATAGATAGATAGTGGAGTACTTTCTCAAAGATTTCCAAATAAAAATGGACTAGACCCTGTGAATGTAATTCTTACCTGATAGTTCTTGTAATTGTTCTTACTGTATATAGTTTATTATTGTAAAAAAAAATGGGGGGGCCTTTATTTGACTAAAAACAGGTGGTGTTGGGGTATAATGGGTGAAGATGTGTCTCTGTCCTTCACCGACCTAAGGCATTCTCTGATTGGCTTTGATAAAAAGCTAATGATCAATATCTGGGCAGGAAGTGGAAGGAAGGACTTCCTGGTGGGGAGAAAGGGTTTCCAGGAAGAAGTCTTTTTGTCAGGAGACACAAGAGGAGACAAACCTGACTACAGACCTGGAAGGTATAGCTGGCCATGTGGCTGGATGGGCCTGGGTGGTTGGGTTAACACTGATAAGCTAGCTGAGAGTCTGCCCAGCTAAGGTCTATGTTTTAAAATATTAAAAGTCTCAGTATCTTTATTGTTATGACTGAAGGGCCACAAGGGTCATACAACAGGCATTCAACCCCATCTGTCTTCCCTGTGCCTCCCACCCCATGATGTCAAAACAGGCTGAGAGGGGAAGTTAGGACAGCTCAGAGGATTCCAGGAAGGGCCAGGAATATAATATTCTCAGCAAAAGGAAAGGAAGCTATAAAGAACTTATTGAAATTTTAGGCCCAAAAGACACAATAACCAACACAGAAATTCAACATATGGTCTTAATAGTGTAACTGAGGTAGAAAAATAATCTGCAATCATAAGGATAAAGGATATAGAAAGTACAAACTCACCCTGACACACACACACACACACACACACACACACTCTCTCTCTCTCTCTCTCTCTCTCTCTCTCTCTCTAAAGCACATTCCCCAAAGATCTGGGGACTATGATACAATATCTAATATTTATGTCTTTAGAGTTCCAGAAGGAAAAAGAGAGAAAAGAATACTCATAGGAAAAGCAGCTGGGAAGATCTGCTGCTTGCCAAAGCCATTTATTTAGTAGACTGCAGAAGTGAGCCAACTTGATGCAATATAAGCTCAAAGCAATTTACAGAGATCCACAGTACATGTTAGAAAACAAAAACAATGTTAAAGTAGATGAAAGAAAACATGGAAGAAAGAAAGGCATACCCTTATCAAATGCTATAGGGAAAAAAGAAAACACACCCAAAATTCAATGAAAATATTCCTTTTCCTTGATGGGGAAAAAAAATCTAGATATCCTCAGGTGACTGAAAAAAAAAAAGAAAAGAAAAAAGAGAAGAGAACTTAATGCCTCATACTTGCACTAAAAGAATGTTTGAAGGAGTTCATTTAGATATAATGAAAATGAAATAAAAGGCAATTTACTGAAATTATGAGGAATTAACTTGGTAGGCAAAAATATGAATAGGCTTGCTCTTCTAGTTTGCTATTCTCACTGTGATAAAACACCATTACAGACAGACTCACCTGAGTAAGAAGCCTCACCTGAAGAACTGTCTTGACTGCTTTAACCAATGAACATGTATTCATAACATTTGTGTTATTCTTCTAGAGAACCCTGACTAGTTATCAAAACCAATCCCAGGAGGAAAGGGTTTATTTCAGCTTATACCTTACAGTTTATCACCAAGGGAAGGCTGGGCAGGAGCTCAAGACAGGAATCAGAGAATGATGGAGGAGCGCTGCTTACTGAGTTACTCAGCTACCTTTCTTACCAAGCCCAGGCCTAGCTATGGATGGCACCAGCCTCAGGGGGCTGGCCCTCCTCACAAACTAGCAGTTAAAGTACCCCAATAACATTCCCCAATGCCAACTCAACAAGGCAATTCCTCAACTGAGGATCCTTCTTCCCATCTGTGTTAAGTTGGCAAGCCTTTCCCTCTTGAGTTTTCTAAGTTATACCTGACAGCTGAAACAAAAGGATAGCTCTGGTGTGGTTTCAATGCCAGTAGAAGAGATTAAGTTTAAGATGATTACATTATAAATCAGCAGTGGAAGCAGTTGTAGAAGAAGGTAAACTGGTAAAAAGACACTGTCAGACTAAGCAGCTGTGCATATAAAATACACCCTGAGCAACCAGCAACTTAAAAAAGCCACACAAAGAGATATAGTAAAAAGTACTGCAGACAAGTAAAAATGGACACTAGAAATGTTCAGACAAAACACAAAAGACACAGGACAGAAGAAAAAATAACACAGCAGACTAAAGCCATAGCTGTTGTTAATCACATTAAATACTGTTGACATAAACAGTTGATAGAGGTGATTAAAACATTACTAAAACATGTTTTATGAGATGCTTCAATTATAATGATAAAAGTAGGTGAAAAGTAGAATATGGATATGTAGGCCACATCCCTTGCACATATATAATGACCTATCTTAAGGATGAGATCTAATTCTAAATACAGGATTAATTTGCTGCATATCCACGCAGCCTGGAGATGACTTTTGGACAATGTCTTAGTTAGGGTTTCCATTGCTCTGAAGAGACACCATGACCAAGGCAGTTCTTATAAAGGAAAACATTTGATTGGGGCTGGCTTACAGTTTCAGAAGTTCAGTCCATTATCGGTTATGGTGGGAAGCATGGCAGCATGCAGGCAGACTTGGTGCTGGAGAAGGAGTTGAGAGTTCTACATCTTGATTCGCAGGAAGCAGAAGGGACCTGTGTGCCACACTGGGTGCAGCTTGAGCATAGAAAGTCCTCAAAGCCTGACCCGACAGTGACACACTTCCTACAACAATGCTACAACTACTCCAACAAGACCACACCTCCTAATAGTGACACTCCCTATGGGCCAAGCATTCATATACATGAATTTATGAATCTATTCAAACCACCACACACAGTATTTTCAGTGTGCCCCTGTTTAACTGCATCCTGTCCTGTGAGGGTAGAGATGGAATTTTCCATTGGTAGAATGAAGCTAGTGCTCAAAAAGTTTAGATTTAGGAATTAGTGCTCAAGGTGTATATCATGTAACAGTAACAAAAGAAAAAATGGCTATATTAATACCTGGGAATGAAAACACCATTTTCTCAGTATTTACTAGGAGAACACAATGCAGTCAACAAGGATACAGAAGTCAGCAACATCATCAACCAACAGCATCTTAGAGCTACTGAACTCTAGCTCAAGAGCAGCAGAATGTGGCTGTTTTTAATGCTCACTTACTGGAATATACCATATTCTGTCAACACCAACAAGTTTTTAAGAACTGAAATCATACAGATTATTTCTCTGACAACAACACAAATCAAACTAAGTATCAGTAACAGCAGCAAAATCTCTAAACATTTGGAAATAACATACTTATACATAATCCATGGGCTAAAGATATGCTTCCCCCACTTCTGATTTACTAAAACAGGATCTCATTATGTAGCCCAAGTTATCTAGAATTCTTTATTTAGACCAGGATGACCTCATGATTTTCCTGCTTCCCCATCTCAACTGTTATGATTTTAGAGATGTGTCACCATGTCCAAATCAAAGACTCAGTTTCAACAAAAATGCTAAAAGTATACTGGAATAGGGGGCTGGGGAGATGGCTCAGCAGATAAAGGCACTTGTTCCTGAGTATTATCCACATGGTAAAAAGAGCAAACAGACTTCTAGCAGTTGTCCTCTGACCTCCACACCCATGCTATGTCATGAGTGCTCACACACAGATCCATGTGCACACATGCACACACACACATTTAAAAATATCTGAACAGAATAAAAATGGAAATCAAAGTATGTGGAACACTGAAAAGCCCTAATGTAAAGATGTATTTTCCTTACCCTGCCCGAGATTGCAAACCACACACCTGATACAACTACTCAGCAATCAGTAATTCACACATTTGACACAAAAGTTAACTAAAACGGGCCATAGATTTAGATACAAAAATATAACAATTTTAGAAAACAAACAAGCTAAGAGAAAGTCATTAGGACCTGAGCTAAGCAAAGAGTTGTTGTCTTGACACTAAAACAGTCTAAAACCCTAACAAACTGGACTTGATCAAAACATGGTACTTTTATACCATGAAAGACTCTCTTAAAAGGATAAAACGATAAGAAATTGATTAAGAGAAATATTAGCCAACATATATCTTAAAAAATCATTTGTATAACAGTATAGAGTATGTAATAAATCCCCAAGGCTCAACAGTTAAAAACATGAAACAATACAAAGTAAAAAAATAAGCAAAAGATAAAAACAGAAATCTCACCAGAAAAAGCAGCTACAGGCAGCAAACGAACAGATGAGAGGACGTTCAACATCATTAACTACTATGAAATGTGCATAAAAAAACAAAATGAGGGTTTTCTAAACCTCTTAGAGCTGAAGTAATTTGGAGCTAAGATAAAATATTTGAGAGGGGCGGTGTTAGCCTATGCCTTTAACCCCAGCAGAGACAGGAAGATCACTATAATTAGTTGTCGTTTAAGTTCTAGAATTACAATGAACAGGGTGATGATGGTTCACACCTTTAATCCAATCACTTGAGAGGCATACACCTTTTATTCTGGAGACAAGAAACACGCAGATCTCATAGTTCAAGGCCAGCCCAACACAGAGCAAGTGCAAAATAGAGAAAAATGTAGATCCAGGGGTGGTGGTGCACACCTTTAATCCCAACAATTGGAAAGCACATGCCTTTGATCCTAATACATGGAAGGCAGAGGCAGGCACATAGGATTTGCAATGATTTAAGTTTAAAAGCTGCCGCAAAAGACATACTGAAATTCAAAGTGAACTGTCGTTTGTGATCTCAAAATATATACACTTAAAGATATGATTAGTTCCAAAATATCAAAATAACTTTTTAAAAATCTCAATTGAAAGATAATACTTTTTATAATGTCAAAAAAATTGCTCTAGGAAAGATATTACCTGCCCCCACAAAAAAATTAGTGCCCCATAGGGCAGGGCTCTGTTCTTATCTTTCAAAGAAATTAAAACATCCATCTAAGGGGTCCAGGAACAACTGGACAACTGAAACTTTGAAAGAAAAGGGACCAGACACGAAAGAAGACAAGTAGTCCAGATGATCCAGCTTTGCAGACTTCCTCAATAGCTGTTTCCTCAAAAATCTACAACCACAACAACTCAAAATGACTAACTACAATGGTTCAGCCCTACAGACTGTTCCAGTCAGGAATTCAGTAAAGCTCTGAAGTTCAGCCTCTGACTACAAATTTCTTAGGACATTTAAATACCTGAGCTCAGAAGGACTGAACATCACCTTGCTTAACAATTTTGGGCCCCTAAACAGGTTTCCTACATCCTAAATCAGCAGGAAGTAATTTTAAGAGAGCAACATCCCATTCCCAGATGGTGGGGTGGGTGATTTTTTTTTTTCCTTTTCCTACTTTGGTCATTTGACGGGTTATAGATGTGTGTTGTTACTTAGGGGGATTGGTTACCCTAAGTTGTTAAATGGTCTTGTTAAATAGGTTTTGGAGGTTAAACCCAGGGATTTCTCTTTTTTTCTTTTCTCTATCCTTCTTTCTCTCCTATGTAGGGGGGGAAGACTTCAAAAAAGATGAGATATAGACATAATATAGGAATGATAAAGAAAAGGGATAGATTACTGAATATGCTCTTATATCTTTGTATAGTGATATAAAATTAAGATTATATTTGGCTACATCGGTATTTGTCTTTGTATATTGATACAAAATTAAGGTTAACTCTTTTTAAGGTATTGTACCTATGTTACCCTTAAAAACGAAATGTGAAGTTTTGGCCTTTTGATAGCAACTAACACAAACTGTTTAGGATAATTAAGAAATGCAAACTAATAGTCATCCAAACATGTCATTTTGGTAAGTACTAGCGTAGTTTATCACAGATGTTTTCTAAGTTAATTAGAAATTAAGTTGCTAACAGACAAACAACATTTGCTTATCCAAATATATGGAGATAGACAGGTGGTCTTCAAAAACCTCACGAGATCTGTAGAATATGGCATTCAAATTTTTTTTCTTAAGATTTTTTTGATATTGAGACATCTCAGCTCCTGACAGCACCCCCTCCCATCCTACTGCAAGTAAAGGATGAACATCGAAGAATCACCATTGGGAGAAGGTTGCATTAGTGGCAAGCCTGTCACTGGGCAAGAAAAATCCCTTGCTTCAACTATAGACATAATGCTGTCTGAAAAGGACAAAAGTTAGAAGCAGGTAAATCAACAGCCTAGTTCTGCCAAGACAGGGCAGGCAAGTCCTTCATAATTCCTGCTTTACAATTAATGTCTGTAAGAGATATTGGGCCAAAAGGTTGAAGATACATGCTCTAATATATTGAGAGAAATTGGGGACTGTCCAGGCAGTCAGTTGTCTCTCATTTCTTAGTTTTGGAAACTGCTAGTTCTGCACTTCCTCATTATTCAGATATATTTATCCTTCTCAGGTCTCTGATGTGGCTGAAGACTAGATAATTATAGTCTCACAGTTAAATTTTAAGTTGTTTAGGGATTAAAAGGATGTTCTAGGTCCAAGAAGATGTTTTTAAGTTGGTAATGCAAGTTAGGATGGAAACCTAGGTAGATATAGAACTTTAAACTCATTGAGATAGATAGCTAATAGAATATTAATATCAGTTGCCAAATATGTATGGGTTGGATATTGGGGATGTATGTGATGCCTTATAATTTTCATAATTGTGGCCTAATTATTCTTATTGTTTTGTTTTGCATTTATGGTTATAAGAAAAAGAGCCTTTTATTGGACTAAAATGGGGAGTTGTTGGGGGGAAAAGACACACTTTAAATTTTTTAAAAAAAGCAGATAGGAGGGTGAGGGGGAAGATGGTAGCAGGTGGGACTGGGAGGGGGAGTAGGGAAGGGACTATGATTGAGAGGTAACTTGAAGAAAGAAACAAATGTAATTAAAAACAAGGAAGCAGGTAAGTCGACAGCCTAGCTCTGCCAAGACAGGGTAGGTAAGTCCTTCATAATTCCTGCTCTACAATCAATGTCTGTCAGAGAAACGGGGCCAAACAGCTGAAGATTGATGCTTTAATGTATGGAGAGAAAATGGGAACTGTCAAGGCAGCCACGGATATGTCATTTCTTAGTTTTGGAAGCTGCAGGCCCTGCACTTCCTATATAATCAGATATATTTATCCCTCTCAGGTCTCTGAGGTGGTTGAAGAATAGATAGCTAGAGTCTCATAGTTAAATTTTGAGTTGTTTAGGAATCAACAGGGCGTTCTGGATCTTTAAGAAAATGTTTTTAAAATTGTGATGCAAGTTAGTATGAAAGCTGAGTTAGAAAGAGAACTTTAAACTCATGGAGATAGTTAGATAGTAGAATGTTAAAGTCAGGGACCAAATACATATGGACTGGACATTGAGAATGTATGCTAAGCCATATAACTCTCAGAATTGTGGCCTATTTATTTCAGTTGTTTTGTACTGTATTTATTGTTATAAGAGAAAGAACCATTTGTTGGACTGAAAACAAAAGAATTATGAATTCTGGGGGAAGGGTGAGAGGGTAGGAGGGTGGGGCTGGGAGGGGTGGAGGGAGAGGGCTGTGATGGAGATGTAACTTGAAGTAATAAATAAACATTAAAAACAAAACAAAACCAAAACGAGACATGGTTACACACCTGCTCTCATTGCCCAAACAAAATAAAAAAATAAAAATTGAAAACAAAAACAAAGAAAAAACAAAACCAGTGCCAATGACAAATGTTCACAAGTATATAGAGAAGACCACTGTTTTCTGTTGCAGTCACTCTGGAAAACTGTGGCAGTTTCTTACAGAATGTACATGCAACTACCTAAGATTGTGAGTAAACCTCTCAGGGAGCTCAGCCGCATGCATGCGTGTGTGCGTGCGTTCATGTACACACACACACACACACACACACACACACACACACACACACACACA
>CAJQZJ010033173.1:49036-69345 GCA_907164525.1 Lophiomys imhausi
ACACACACACACACACACACACACACACACACACACACACACACACACCTACCTGCAAGAGAATATAAAGTTGTGCTTATAAGAATGTTTACAGACAGTCTCTTCATAATAACCCAAATTGGAAATAATTATATCCTTCAACAGGTGAATAACTAACCACTGTGTTGTCTCAACAATAAAAAAGAATGAACTACAGAAGAACCTGAATGAATGAGCAGAAAACAGAGTGCAAAGAGCTAATTCATTTATAGAATATTTGTGAAGTAACAAAACTATAGAACTAGAAAACAGATCAATGGTTTCTAGTGCTTAAGGAGGGGATGGGAGTGTAGGGGGATAAGGTATCACCGGAGGTCTCTGTGTGGCAGCAATGTTCTATTTTAACAGTACCAATGATATCCCTGTTGTACTGCGGCACTGTATGAAGTTTCCATGGGGAATATGCATGGAGAGTAGATAGCATCTTTCTGTTTGTTTCTTAAAACCTCATGTAAAATCTCAAAATAAAAAATACTTCTTTAAAAGAAAAACTTCTTTTTTTCTTTCTTAGTTTGTGGGTCAGATAAAATAGGAAGTGGGCTGGATTTGGCTGAAGGACCAAAGACAGATGACATCTACCCCTAACTGAAAACAAATCACTTTCCACAATCTGTCTTAAAGCCAATCCCAGGCCTTATGGACATTCAAATGTCACCTACTTTCAAATATTATCTTGATATTTGAACCTGGACTTAAATCAACATTTCCTTAAAATAGCAGTTATTGGCAAAATTTAAAATTAAATGTGTAAAAGAAACTGAAAAAGTGTCCATAAAGATGAAGTAAAATTACCTTACAAGGTATCCTGCCAGCATTACAGTCACCAGGTGAAACGGCAGAAGAGAAAAGACAGCCTGATTAGGAAGTGAAACAGATAACAAAACCATCACAGTACTGGAAACAAACCTGGTGAGCCCCACGTAAAGTTTGTGAGCACAAATGGGATTGGTTTCTTATCAGTGCTTCAATCCTGATCAAGAACCATCCCTTGAGTCAAACTGTCATGTGCCTTCCCCACCAAGTTCTTTAACCTCATTCTCATCTTGACAGATGACTTCACTCACAACCTAAGTGTGCCTTTTCTTTGTCCCCAGAGCCTCATACATGGAAATCCATGCCTATATTTCCTTGTGCATCAGCTTCTCCTAAGCAAACACTCCACCTCTCCTTGGAGCCCACCTTGATTCTCTACTGAAAGAATTGCTTTTGCAACAACAAAGCCCTCTTGTCCCATTTCACCAATGACCTCTCACTGTGGAAAGAATCACCTTCACTTTACACATCTGATTTTTATAATCCTAAAAGCACAACAAAAAGCCTCTCAAATCTCTTAACCCTTAAGACGAAGGTAATCTGAGGAACTCTGAATTCACTGTACCTAAAATTCAGCCGCTCATCTTCCACACCCTACTTGACAAGTGCATCTCCACTCACCCACTCAAGACAGGCAACCTATGACTCACTCATGAGTCCTCTCTTTACCCCCACTTCATTTTGTCATCAGCCAACTCTCCCAATCTCTTCTAAGTTGAGGCTCTTGTCGTCTTTTGATTTGCTACTCTACCCCATACTGCCTAAGTCTCTTAGTGCTCTATGTTCTCCACGATACAGAACAGCCTCCTAGCTATACTCCTGTTCTTGACCTACAACTTGTCTTCTATTTTGTGGTCAGCGTTTCAAAAACTTGGAGTATATCAAATCAGTTCCCTGCCCAGTAGTTGAGTGTTTTACCTTATATTTGAAATAATATAACCTTCTAGGCCACACATGGTGCCATCCTCTACTGTCTAAACTCACTCTTTCATCATGTTTACTTTAAAAGGCCTTGTATGTATTTATACATGAATTAAGGATAAAGAAATGTGCAGCATTACTTTGAACAGCAGTTATCAACAAGTCATTAAACTTCCCAATGTTTCTGGTATTTTCAATGATAAGCTTCTGATACATTTCTCTTTATGTGATGTTCACATAATTGCCAGGCATTAGAACTCAAAGGCTGATTTCACAATTAATCCAGAAATCTTCAAGTACATATGGTGTCTATATCTTTCAAGGAAATTTCAAAAACTGTACCTGTTTATGAAACTGAAATCCTACACCCAGTAAGCTAGATATAATGGACACTACTTGTGTTGTAAAATGTGTGGTACCTAGCCCAGGGACTCAGCTTTGTAATTAGACACAAGCCAAATGAGGGAAGGAGTACAAACAGCCCAACATAGAGCCTTGAGGGTGCTCAGCCTGACTGGGTTCTAAAGACAATCAAGCAAATAGGTTGGGAGACATGTAGATTTAAAAAAAAAAAAACAAACCAAAACTATGATGTTATTATAGCAGGGGTGTTCTAGGAAGAACAAAAAGAACATAGTATGTTAGTACAGTAGAATTCTATTCAGCAAAGAAACAAAGTATCGATACAAGTTATAGTATAAATAAATGCAAACATATTATACAAGGTGGAAGACTTCAGGAATAAACAACATACATTTTAAGATTCTGCTTCTAGAAATGCCTACAACTAGCAAGCCTGTGATGACAGAAGCAGACTATCATTGTCTGGAACTGTTTATGGGAACAGGGTGAACTATACCAACAGGCTTAACTTAAAACCTTAAACTAGATTAACATTAGGATATGTAAATTATACTACAATAAAAGGAGAGGGGACCATGAAAGAATGAGGGAATGAGAATGAGGTAGGGTTACATGTCATCATATTTTAGTTTTGTTAAATATCTATCAGACGTTTAGGTCAAAATATCAAACTGGATCTCTAAACAAAAGTGTTTGTAAACTTCTAGTCTAATGAAAAGACTATCTATAAAAGCGATTCATTCCACACATCACTCCTCCTCTCACTTTGGCCTGTCTTGCAGCTTGTCAGGCTAGCAGCATTGATAGGAAGCAGTGGTGAAGCTCACTATCCCAGCACAACTGCACCACCACGCGTCAACTGCACCACCAGGCATCTGGCTACGATATTCTGCACCAATCCAAGCCAGGTGTCATCTAGGAATTAGCAGCATTAAAGTAACTGCAAATATCAACCTGAAATGATTTCAGCTGTCTCTCCCTACAACAATGCTGACATTGAAATCGACAATGCATCAATGCACGGTGTACAGCCTGCAAGGGAAGAGGTCATGTTCCACATGACCAACAAGAGCATCAACAACAAAACCCTCATGATGACGCATCCACCAGGAGCAGTTCCACTTAGAGATGTGAATCTCATCTCATTTTTGCTATCCCTCCATCCTGACATCTCTACCCCAGCTCCCCTCCTCCCTGGAATCATCGTCCTTTGTTAAAGGAAAGGTTAATATAACAAAGGAAAACAAAACAAGAAGATATTTCAACAGTAGAGACCTGCTGAAAGTGCAGGCAACTTTTGCTGATTAGTCCAATGTCCCACTTTGGATTAACAGAATTGTATTCTGGGGTAGCCTATTAAATCTATCATTAAAAAGTCTTTCAGAGAAAGCATCTCACTTAGCCCAAGAGACGGTGAAGCGTGACCATCTTTGGAGCCATCTACATTGAATTGTTCAGTGTATAGCCAGAGGTGTAATGATGATGGGAGACAACAAACATCAGGCCTGTCCCAAGCAAGCTTGGACATATGTCACCACAAGGGTAGTATTGCTCCCACTTTAAAAGGAACCATCAGAAAGTACTTAATGCTGCATGCCACTAATATTCTAATATTACTTTAATATGAATTTAACCCACTTAAGAGTATTGTAACAGTGAGGACCCGCCCTGTCCTGAAGACAGGCACTGCACAGTGGGGTCCACACAGCCTTCCCAGTTACATGTGCCAGGGGTCGTTCTGCTTCCTTGGTGCTCTCTGGTTCATGCCTCTGCATTCTCCTTTCTCTATGGTTTATGTTTGAATGAAAACTATATTCCCATAACAGCAAGTTTTTTTTTTAAAAAAAAAGACAAAACAAAACTAGGAATGAGGTTGGAAGTCCTACACAAACGCCAAAAAAAAGTAATCTGTGAAACACAAGTTTTGCTAGGGCCCTGTTAAAAGACATCATCAAGAAAACACAGTGAGCAAAAGTGAAAATAAACTAAACAGACTTTATCCAGCCAGATCCAGTGGATAAGGTTTGATACCATCACAGGAGAGTGAAAACTTACATAATCAACAGTGTGGTGAGGGAACTAAAGAGTGGTAGGAAATTCTGTAAATTGTATATCCAATAAGAGATACATCTACAGAATACATAAATTCCCACAGCTCAACAATAAAATAAATAACCCATTTTAAAAAGGAAGAATGACTCGAATGGACACTTTTGCCAAACAAGATATACGATGTCCAACAAAGAAATGAAAATATGTGCATTATGAGGGAACCAGAGGTTTCAAATTCAGAATAGTGTTAGCCAGCTGGGAAAGAGGGATATTGGGAGCTGGTGTTCAATGAACACAGTGTTTCATTTATGCATAATGCAAAGTTATGAAGCTCTGATGTAAAAAGGAGAAGCATATCAGTGCTAAACTGTACACATACAACAAAGCCATAGTTTGGTTTTTAAAGCATGGCATTTGCATAAACGCAGGCCAATAGAATGGAATACAGGATCCAGAAATAGATCTATACAACTCTAGATTTTTAATATTTGTTGTTGTTTTGTTTTTTAAAAGATGGTTTCCTTTGTGTAGCACTGGCTTTCCTGAAACTAGGTCTGTAGACCAGGCTGGCCTCAACCTCACAGAGATTCTCCTGTCTTTGCCTCCCACGTGCTGGGATTAAAGGCATGCACCACCAGTGCCTGGCTTCAGATCTTTAATTCTTAATGAAGATATTAAAAACACACATTAGAGAAAAGATAGTTGTTTACTACTCTAGTTGGCAGTTAGACCCAAAAGGGTAGAACCTAAACATGAGTCAGACTAAAGTCTCATACAATAGCCAACTTTATTCAGAGCATCAGACGATATATATATATATATCCTGAGAGTTAATTAACATCACCTGAGTAATGTTCTCATGCATCCAAACTGTATATAATCATAATGTCAAGCTTCACATGACAAAAACATGCTTTTCCATAGAGCCATATATAAACAAATAACAACAGCTAGTTTAATGAATAACTAAACTCCTATTTGCTACACCTGGGAGGGGCATGAAAGCACATTCAACGAACAATTCTGTGTTTTCATAGAAACTGAAGTCACAAGACTTTTCTCTTGTTCTCTTGGAGTTTTCTCCCTAGCACTCAGAATTCTCCTCTGACGAATGCTCTGTTCTTGAACTGTGTTCCGACTGACAACCTTTAAACAAATGGAACAAGATATCCTCATGCAGAACACTGAAACTAAATCTCTCTCTAAACTTAATTCAGAATGGGCCAGACTTTAATGTGAGTCCCAGAACTCTGACACTACCAAAGGGAAATGCAGGGAACAGTTCTGCATTTTAGGCATAGAGAATGACTTCCTAAAGAGGACTGCAAAGCTCATTAAAGAATATACACAAGTCAACAAATGGGCTTGCAGCCAATTAAAGATCTTCTGCACAGCAAAGGAAGTGAGAGAATAAAGAGAATGCCTACAGAGAGGGAGAAAACCCTCACCAGTTTTTCTGCCAATAGAGTACACAATATTCAGAACACAAAGAGAAATCAACAATCAACACCAAAAGAACAAGTGATGCAATCAGCAAGCGGGCAGTGAACTGCAAAGGAACTTGACAAAGGAACAAATTTGTGGTAACTATTTGAGAAAAGTGTTCAGCAACTTTGTCCACTAGGGAAAGGCAAATCAAAACAACATTGAGATTCTAACTCTCCTACTCAGAACAGTTTTCATCAAGAATACAAAAAAAAGTAAGGATGTGGGGAAATGATCCTTTACATACTGTTGACAGAAAAACTGTTTATTACAATCACTAAGGAAACCAGTACAGAGGTTCTTCAAAACTAAAACCAGCATTACTATACGATCCAGAGATGCCATTCTTTCCCCCATTTAAACACCTAATTTATAGAATTCAAAACTTCACAGTGAACGGTCTCTCTATAAAAATTACAAACAACATTTGTCATATAACCACCATTTTCTAAACAGCACTGGGGCATGAGGCAAGTCCTGTGCATGCTACAAGTATTTTAACATTGAGATAACATCTTCAGCCCCATTTCACTCAGTTCTGAGTCACAGTTTTAGTGGAAACTGGTGCCAGACTTGTAATCTTCACCCAGGGTCTTCAATAGCTGGAATGGCCACCATAGCTAACTCAAAGTCCCAATTTTGGTTGGTTTTGTAAAAAGGCTTATTACATTATAAAACACACCCTCGCTGGACGTGGTGGCGCACGCCTTTAATCCCAGCGCTCGGGAGGCAGGGGCAGGTGGATCTCTGTGAGTTCGAGGCCAGCCTGGTCTACAAAGCGAGTCCAGGACAGCCAGACCTTGTTACACAGAGAAACCCTGTCTTGAAAAACCAATAAATAAATAAATTTTAAAAATGAATAAATAAATAAAACACACCCTCTAAAAAATTCTCAAAGTTCAGACAGAAAGGGGACAGTGAGAAAACCAGAGCTTCCACTATCAAAGTGCTATCTCTAAGCTCAAAATTGCCCAGGCCATGAAACATGAGCTAACTGCAATCGCCACAGGGTGGCAGTGTCAGATGGAGACAGTAAATAAGCTTGTTGGGTAAGGTAACAAATGCCTACTTCTCTGCGCTGGGATGAAAAGTGTATGATATAATGATGGGGGGATGTTATGCATTCTAAATGTTAATTATCCTGCTCCCAGAAGCCTGCTTGCTGTACACCAAGTGAAGCTATGCTACCTTTTTTGTTAACCGTTGTCTCTGATTGGTTAAATAAATACTGAGGCCTGAGATTGGGCAAAGAGAAAAGTAGGTGGGGCAAAGGTTCATGGACTTCTGGGGCAGACAGAGAGCATCTTGGGAAGAAGAAGAGAAGAAGCCAGAGGAGCAGGAAGGATATACAATCCATGGGGTAGATGAAAGAAGATCATTCCACGTGGCCTGGAACATCAGCATAGCATGGAAAATAGCAGTCCAAAGAGGACTTATGTATATATGGGGTCATATTTGGGGAATAGAATTATGAGCTAGCTTAGATGGGCTAAGACTGCTCAATTCAGGCCAAGGCTTGTTAAATCCATCAAGAGTCTTTATTTATAATGGTGAGTTAAGGATTAGCACTGCTATCCAATTAAATATAATATAAATACTGGTAAATAATTTAACAATTTAGTTCTACAAAATAATGTGTTGGGAATACTACAATTAACACAGTACACTACACATGTAGTCTATTTTTGGTAAATGCTGCACATGTCTTCTCCCCTTTCTAATTAAGCTTCAAAAGTGTCCTTTGCACAGATTTCTGCTTCCTGATTCCACTGCCATCCATACACTCTTCATTTCCAGCTGGAAACAGAGTACTACACACTAAAGAAAAAGGAACAGCAAAACAGTAAAGATCTCATTCCTTTCTCGTTTCTCAAAGCAGCAACTATAGTTTTCTCTGTAGATCTTATAGAAGGTAGTGACCTCCCTAACATAAATTAGAATCTTCATGCTTCTGTTAATTGAGCATCAATTAAAAAGAATTTATGACCCTGCTAAGAGGGAAGAAGATTTAACTTATATTCGGTCATGTTCATTCCAATTTCATAGTTATCTTAGTTCTGCTTTTCTTTATCAACTAAGTTGAGATAAAAGTTCCATGTGAGAAAACCAAGCTATTTTTAAGTGTCCACTTACCCGAGTGTCAACAAATGGTGCACCCATGTGGCCACCATCATGTTCAAGACATCTAGAACATTTCCATGCCCACAGACACTCCCACAGAATGGTCTGTATGAATCCCACACTCCTCAGATGTCCTCAACTATTGATTAGCTTTCTGGAAATATAGACTGAATTTTTATTTAAGTGGAAACAACACATCACATGCCCCTACATGAGATCTATTCATGAGGCTGAGTCAATCACTCATCCATTTTTTCTCACTGACAAGTAGTTGTCTAGTGTTCAGATGCAGCAGAACCAATTCATCCATTCATGTGTTCACAGTGTTATGAGCAAAGTTGCCATACAAATGCCTATACAAATCATTCCATGCAAATGTTTCTTCTCTTGGAAAAATACCTAAAAATTGAGTGGCCAAGTCATAGAGCTATATATATTTCTCTCTCTCTCTCTCTGTCTCTCTGTCTCTCTCTCTCTCTGTGTGTGTGTGTGTGTGTGTGTGTGTGCACATGTGTGAGTATGTCTCTGTGTTTGTGGTATGCATGAGCACATGTTCATCTACATGTCGTTATGTGTGCATATATATGTGCAGAGGCCAGAGGTTGGTATTGGATGCCTTTCTCTGTTGCTCTCCAATGTATTTTATGAGACAGGGTCTCTCACTGGACCTAGAACTCATGGAGTCTGTAATACTAGCTGCACAGCAAGTCCCAGAGACCCTCCAACTCTATGTCCTAACCAGTGGGATTATAGGCATCTGTCACTATGCCGGACTTTTTTTCCCTTTTTCCACATTTGTACATAATAAAATATGATCATTTATATTCTTATTTCTCCCTTCTAATCGTCCCTTGACAGCCACCTCTTTCTCCTAAATTCATGTCCACTTTCTTTTCACAATCCACTAAGTTCAATTAGTGCTACTCATGTGTGCATTAAAAACCTGTCATGCCCAGTTTTTTATGTAGACTCACACTGGATCCCAGGTTTGAGGGCATCCAGTGTATCTGGTAAGTCAGACAGGTACAAGCTGAGAGTTTTGAGAAGAAAGTCTAATGTACACTCTTACATAAACACATACAAATTCCCAGAAACTCAAAGTGTCACTAAGTATTAACTAAATGAAATAAGTTTATAAAAACATATTCTCTCAGAAACTATTGGGGGATGGAGGTGGGAGGATCAAGTCTACTTTGTCTCAGAAAGAAGATGAACAGATCATTGCAAGTGATAAACAGAGGAAAGAGAGAAAACTGACTTGCTCAGACTATGTTTTAAATAACAGCACGTTACAATGTTCCCTTAAAGCTTCTAAGAAACTGATAATGACAGCATGAAATTTATACAACACATAAAATTCACAGAGCAGTTTGAATAGCCTCACTTTTCCAAGGAGTAACTGTGAGATCATAAGAATATACAAGGACACTGCAGAGTTACTCTGGGACTCCAGATTCATGAGTCCCTCTTATATCATGCTGCGTCCCCAGTTCTCTCCACACTAAACATCCATCCACCTCGCCCACAGCATCCCATGAAGATACCTGCCAGTGTGTTCATACCAAGACTTAGAAAAAAGTCTCTCAACTCAGAGCTGTAACATCTACACTACTTCCTGAACATGCCTCAAAGTTATATTGGCCTCCGTTTCAAGCCACTTTTAGGAAGTCTATGTTACTATGTACAATACCTGGTTCCAATATCAAGCCAGCTGCCAGAATCCTTGACCAAGAAGAAAAAATGCTGTAAGAGATAATACAATATAATATGACTCCATTAAAAATAAAGACTGTTTAGTTTCAATCTATAAACAAAGTTGTTTTAGGAGTGAATATTCGACATTTCTGACCTTTTGGAATCATTTTCTGCCCAGAATCCACAAGGATATACCTTTAACTTCAACTTCCGTTTGTATTAAATGAGCAGTTGCCCAATTGCCACAAATGGATTTAAGATTCAATCAAATGAACACAGGGATATTTATGACTGATAAGAAATAAAACCAACCAATCTAGTAAAAATATTAAAAATGACAAAGATCCAATTGAAGCCACGTTACCTGATCATCAACAAATTTACTGATACTGCCTACTATGAATCAATAATAGTCATTGTGAGGGTCTAGAGATAATTTCCTGACAAGACACATAACATAGTAATTGATTCTGTGTAAATGTGTGTGGCACCCATGTATCAAGAGACACAGAAACAGAGGAAGATGGAATCTAAGTGAAAAGTAGGAATCAGATAAAGATGGAAATGGGAAAGACAGATGAGAAAGTTGTTTCTGGGCAAAGATACTAGCTTGTTAAACACCAAGAGCCCAGAGCTTAGTAGGTTCAAAGTGATGCTGGTTTGAGGAAAACAAACAAGGAGGGACATAAAATTATGCCAGTTAATGGAGCTGGATCAGAAACAGTTTGTCAATTTAAAATGAGTGATTCTTCACACAAAATCAACCAGAAACATCCAATTCTCATCTATTCTTGCCTATCTGTCATTTTGTGAATGCTGACTTTGTTCTAACATCATGTGTGGTAAATTTAAGAAATATACTAAATACTTAGTTGAACAAAATAAGTATATACAAAATAAGTAAATACAAAAAATGCTCTCATCTAAATCAAGTGGTCAGCAATCAGACTTGGCAAATTACTTAGTAGATATATAGTCAGGTATTAATCATACCTTAAAAGAGGCATGGTTCTCAGCTAGTGGGAGGTGATTTCCAGGCCCTTGGAATGGCTGATGAAGCATTTTGCCTGAGGCACTGGTTACCAGTCTAAAAAGATGATTTATGATGGGATCTTTGGACAGTATGGTGTGATTTCTACTCTTGAAAGGACTGGAGATTAATGATCAGTCAAGTGTGCAGGGTTGAGCAAGACCCATTAAAAAGGAAAGGAAAGCCTAGGGTGGCAATGTCCCACATGTACTGTCTGTCACACTCTGTGTTGAGGGTAGGGCTGACCTCACTCCACTGGAGAAAACAAGAGAATTCTACATTTTATTAGACACAAAAATTCCTTTGGCTGACTTATCTATATGATCTCACTGTCATAAGCCAGAACTGAGATTGTAACAGGATTCAGCAAGTTCTGTGATGGCTTCTAGAGAATTATCAAACCTGAGAGTAGATATGGGAACTCCTTGAATACCCAAAACAGATTCATTCTTTTTGTTAAGACATTAAATACAAGATTACCTGTAAGTTGCTTATTTAGAATTCATTGATTATAGTTATTAACTGTTAATATTTACCAATTTATAAAGCTGCATTTCATTTTTTCTTCCTCCACTTAAACCCTTTTTTCTGTCTTTTTTAAGACAGATCTGAGAGGACTAAAAAAAAAAATCAATTATTTCAAATATGAGTGATGCATTACATAAATCTGAAACTAGATTCTTCTATTAATCTACAAAAGGTTAATTTCAGACACAAATGAAGAGAACAACCTGAAAGACTAAATATAAAGTGACATCCTGAATAAATAAATCAAGTAATGAAAAAAAAAAAATTGAGACAACCTATGAAGAGTTTCTTGATAAGTAATATAAAAAGGAATGCACCTATGTAAAGCCATCACTTACAACTCAGTATATAAAGATTTCATGTATAGAAATGTGTTCATATTTCTTCCATTTAAATGGACACAGAACTTAGTTTCCCTATCTTACATACACCAAATATTCAACAGTGCCTTACCAAAGCCATGATGTCTGATATGACGAGAACAATGAGAAAAAGGCTGAAAAATAAAGGAAAAAAATTATGTACAATATACTACATAATAGGCTCACCTTTCAAATACATTAGAAGCCAACTGCGAACAATATCCTCAGGTAACTCAAGGAGACAAAAGCAAGACCATAAGAGTGGAAGCAGGGCCGCTGAGGGCAGAGAGCAGACTCCTTATACAGAAAGCATTTTTACTGCAAGTTTTATTGTTCACAGTCCTAAGCATTCTTAGCCTATCATCTCAAAGGTAACTTCCACATTCATGTGTCCTTTTATGGCCTCTACCAAAAATAAACAAGGTTTTATGATGAGCCCAGTTATGGAGACTCAGGAACAAGACAAATAAATGACAATTAGAGAAGTTCATTTTAAGTGATGCAAAATAAAATAATGCTAATGCCAGAAGCCAGGCAGGAAAAGGTTACAGTGAGCAAGTAAGTTTCCTGGAGACAGTCCACCATTTTGCATGGCTGTAAGGAATTTTCCCTGAGAAAGGCATGGACCCCAGGTGCCTTGTTCCAGAATTGTTTCTTAATGCTGATATGCCTTTCCATGCTTGTCTCATATATCTGGCATGGCATGGGGAGGCCTTCACTGCCTATGGTTTCGTGTGATTGTTTCCTGGATTTTAATCCACTCTGTTGGACAGATTTCTTGCAGATCAATATGAAGATGTACTTTCATATAATAATGCTGCTTGGTCATATTGAGGATTTCATAATTCCTGATAATGATTTTATAGAACTCCTGAACTGACTCAAGCAATTCTAAGCTTCCCTGCAGAATAAGAAATAGGCTTGGGACAGATTTACGATGTAAACATTCACTCTAGTTAGTACCAAGGATAGATCACAGGCCTCAGTGTGCACCACGATAAGTAGAAACTATTGCTTCGAGCTCTTAATGAACTAAGGAATGAAAAGATAGCTGGAGAATGTCTAGTTAGAAATGAGTCTTAATGGAAATACATGTAATCAATCCTGTTGCAACTCTTCAAACCTTGTTAACCTATGACATGTACTGTTGCTCAGAACTCACATTGAACTTATGGAATATAAAAATGTTTAGAAAACCATATAATTAATAATCATGCTATATCGATTCTACCTATATTTATGATAATTGCTTTTATGGCTGTGAGGTAATTTTTCTTCTGATGTAAAGACTTTGTATTAGGAATAAGGACAAAGAATAAAGTTGTTGGGGGTAGAGGAAGCTCGTTAAGAGTTTGCTCCATCCACCAACCACTCAGATGTATATATGTGAATATGAGTATATAGGTAATATGTGTTGGCTGGAGTTAGAGCTTGCTCTATCCACCATCCATCAACTATGTGTCCTTATGTCTGACTGTCTGTCTGTGTATGTGTGAAGTTTATTGAAACCTGCTTGTTTTATCCCCTAAATGTGTATACCTGTATGCATGCTTTTTTTCTCCTTTTACTTCTCTACTGTCTAGCCACTATCAATGGCAGCCTAAATAAAGTGCTATCAGCGCCATTTCTCTCAGCTAGTTATCATCAGTGGCAGACTTATGCCAGAAGCTATTAGCTCTGGCTGCTTCCTCCATTCCAATAGAATTGCTGGAGGTATTGCTTCATCCACTGAATGTGTGTGTGAATTCATGGTTTTCTTTTTCTTTCTTGCCTGCTCAGAAAGAGTTAAAGGGCTTGGAGCCCTTCCCAAGCCTCAGCTTCCAGCCCAGTCCTCCAGTTAAAGAGTCTGGAGCCTTTTGCAGGCCCAGCTTATTAAGTTCCTAGCTCCAAGATGGCAGCCACTCTGAGACTGGCTCCTGAGTTAAAGAGCTGCCTGCTTGGCTTGGGTAATTAAGTATTTTTTTTTCTTAACTGCCTGCTGCTAATCAAACAGTTTTGGCCCCAGGAGGAGGGCAGGGGGTGAGTTTTCTAGCTAGTCACAGGCTGTGCTGCTTTCAAATCACCAGAGTGATAGGCCCTGGCTCCATCCCCCTTTCCCTCTTATCACCAGCCATGATCAGCAGAGGCTTCAAATCACTACCAGCTTGTAGTCCCCTCTGAAACTAAGTCCCGCCTCAGTTTCCCCTGGTGTCAAAGCCCACCTTTGACATGCTAACATGGTTTTTCTGTTGGGGTAGTGCTAAGCATTCTAAATGTTAATTAATTGGTCCTGCTGCTGGCTGGAATGTGTTTATCCTCTGTCTAAAGCACAGGCTTCCTGCTCTAATCTCAGGAAGTCCCACCTTTCTCTGTCTTTGCCCAATCTCAGGCCTCGGCATTTTATTTAACCAATCAGAGTCAATGTAAGTAACAGACAGCAAGCAGGAAGAAGAAGGAATTCTAGCGAGGAGCAGCAGGAACAAGGCACACACCATGGGGTAGATGCAAGAGGATCATTCCAGATGACCTGGAACATAGGCTAGTGTGGAGAATGCCAGTCCAAGGGGATGTATGTATTCATGGGGTCATATTTGGGTAATAGACTTAAGAGCTAGCTTAGATGGGCCAGGATTGCACAACTCGGGCCAAGGCTTGTTAAAATCCACGTGGTGTCTGTGTGTACTCATTTATAATGGCGGCTTAAAGATTAACAGCCCCCAAACCAATTACTGATAATAAATGCTGTTTAAATAGTTTAATTAGCCATATTTTTTTACACTTTTCTGTCTCACTTTGATACATATTTTAAGGAGTAGGTAAGGGAAATGGAGGTAGAGTCATTTCATTAGTGTGCTACATTCAACTCACATCTTGGCACTGTGGGTATAATAAACAACCAGAATATAAACAAAACTCTCTTTATCCCAGACTTTTAAAAATCCTAAGATGTTTAGCAACAAAAATAAAATAACAGTGAATATATAGATAGAAGGAAAAGACATGAACAAGAATTAAGAAGCAGATAAGCAGTGAGGGAAGTTGTAGCCTGACTTCCATGAGTTAGGTAAAGAAAAGAGATTCAAAGATATCTGTCAATAGGATAAAGGAATCACTGAGTTCAATGGATGGCATATTAAACATGCGAGCTTCTGATACATAGAGGAAATGTCAATGCCTCTCGGGACTTGAAGGTCGAAAGAGACCTTTTTTTTTAAAGCCTTGAATTTCACCACCTGTGCTTCAGGCCTCTGTGTTTAGGGTTTCACTGAATTTGTCTCAACACAGAATTACCAACACAAGACTACAAGTCCATGTATACACACACACATGGGTAAGCTTCCTGTTTTCATCCCATTGCCCCCAGTTCTTCTTATACAGGGTTTCTGTACATATTACACATATTAATTATTATGTATAATATTTAATTATGTGTACATATTACATATATATTCCTTCTGAGAAATGTGTCTACTAACAGATGGAGAAAAGCATGCTGTTACTTAACTAGTTTTTCTTGCATCTCAGCAACTGTCCACTGTATGATACTGAGGAGTACAAGTTTTCACTATTAAATTCATATAAATTTTCTGAAAGACTATTTTCTTTTAAACTAGAAATAAGATTTTCACTATTTCTAAGCAGTATGATATCTTTTAAAAAAACAAAACAAAACAAAAAAAACTATGGCATACACATACTACCATGCTAAGCCAAGTTCTGGCTTAAACTCATCAAGAAAACATGTAAATTTATGTTAATACTATTCATCTTTTTACCACTGACTGTGCCAGCTTGATTCAGTTATAAAACTGCTATTTATAAGTGTTTTTCAGAGAGTCTCTATGCTCATGAGGTAATTCTATCGGTTAAAAAAAGCAAATACTTGGTTGAAAACTTCTCTTTCAGGATGCTGAACGCTGAAGACTGAATGCTTCAGAAATATCTCAAAACTCAGAATCTTTCTCACCCATTTGCCAATGTGTATTTTTGTAAATTATTGATAAATGTAAGTTAATGTCAAGCCACATAAAATAAGATGTTAACAAATTTGTTTAATATATTTTCAAGAAATAAGTCAAAAGACATTTTTGCAGGTGCCACTATACCTAGAAGAGATGAATAATTAACTACAGTATTTAAAATTTATGATTTTCTAGAGAGAATCTTCACTAGTTTGAATAACATCCTCATGTTTTACTTCAGAGAAACCATATCTGAGTCTGCTAAAGACTCTAATTAGCCAATTTCCTCTAATGACAACTGAAATCTAAAAGTGGAAATTTTCATGATTTTATAATAAACGATTTGTGTTACAAAGTTTTAATAGCAATCACATGAAATATCTTCAAACATTCTCTCATTTATGAAGAATGGGGAAACACAGGGCTTCTTAAGCATTTATCTTACCCTTTTGATGACAGCTGTGTAGTTATCTGAACTGCTTCAAAAGCACACATCACAAGAACGAAAGGAATTAAAATCTGTTTCAAAAAACCACAAATGTTGTCACTTGTAAAAAGCACCTGAAACATGTTTGAAGCAAATACTATTTGAACTTATAAAACAGCTTTCAGTCTCTCACATGACTCATATATACAAGTTGATAGGAAACAGATAAAACATGAAATTGCCACATAGGACAGTGAGAACTGATTTAAAAACCAGCATTAACACGTATTTCAAATTAAAATCTTCTACAAATTTTGCCATATCTGACACATCCTACTGATTCATGACAATATTCACATTTCCAAGAGCATATGAAGAAGAATGCCTAAAGCAAGTCAGTTACACAGCCTGTATACATTGCTCTCTGGACTTAGATTGTAATAAGATCTAGTATAATATTTAGTAAGATACTATAACACCCTGAACATGACTCAGCAATACTATTATTGTTCTTTTGAGCTTAAAAATGTTATTTTATTCATGATTATAAACTCATACTCAATTTAGTAATTTGAAAACATATTCAGAGAACAGAGAATGGGTTATGTATGAGAAAATGCCCAAAGTTTTTATCATTTCTTAAATTACGTTCTATTAGTGTAGTAAAAAAGTACAGCTGGTACAGTAAGAGAATTCCTACTAAGAGGATGTACATCTTCAACAGTTATTACTTATGTGTCTCAATATTTAAATAAATATATACTAACTACATAAAATGTGCCAAGCACTATAGAAATGAAATTTGGTAGGGAGAACAGGTAAGTATGACAAGTATAATGGTTTGAAAGAGAAATGTTCCCCCACAGACTCATGTATTTAAACATTTGGTCTCCAGCTGCTGGTGCTGTCTAGGAGATTATGAACCTTTAGGTGGCCAAGTCCTATTGGAATAAGTACATCACTGGGGATGGGCTTTGAGAGGTTGCCGTCTGGCTCCACTTCCTGTTCTCTCCCTATTTCCTGTGTGCAAATGAAATGTGATCTCTTTGATTCCTGACTGCCAGGCTGGACTTCTGCTTCTGTCCCATCCTCGCCATGATGAGCTGTGTACCCTCTGAACTGTAAGCCAAAACAAACCCTTTCTTCCCTAACTTGCTTTTTATCATGGTTTTTTATTACAACAGAAAAGCAACTAATACCAAAACATTAAAGAAGATGATGGAATGTATTCCACCATGATCTTTTATCTCTAGAAACCTGAACATATAACTACTTTCATACAGCACACATTAAATAAACAGAGCACTCAAAGACACATTTGTTGAAAGGATTGATAAATTCTAGGTACAAGGAAAAGATGAGAACAGAGTGGCTGTCTTGTGGTTGGAGACCCATGGGGTCAGGGAGCTTTACCACCATTAGCAAGACTACAATTCTGATCATGGCTCGCTGGCAGTCTTTAATTGTCTCTGATAGGATTTTCTTGGGCTAACAGGATCCTTATTCATTTGTAGCCAAATAGTTATATAAGAATAAAGCAAAGATTAACAGTATCTGGAAGCAAGGGTTAGAGGGTTGCTTCCATCAGCGCCAAGTTTGAAACAGTATCTCTGTTACAAGGACACTGACTTTACAATCTTAATGCCACATGTTACACAACCACAATATCACATCTTGAAATCAATCATTTAATTCAAGTAATAAAATCAGAAAACTAACCTTCCACATCATGAGCGCTCCCATCATGAAAGGACTAAATACAGTCAGAAAGCAATACACAGAGGCAAGGTCAAAGCTAGACAATGATAAAGAGTAAAGATTTTAGAATTCATACTATTACTAAAAGAGTATTCTATTAAGAAGATGCTCAGTAATTCTCTGAGATAGAGTCTTACTAAAACTGAATCACATTAGAATGAACAAAATAGATCTATATGTTATTCTCCTTTATTGCCATATTATACACCATTATACTGTATTATTGAATATAAAACAAGGTAAAGGGACTTGAGAGATGGTCCAGCAGTTAGAAGTAGTTGTTGCTCTTCTAAGGGACATACATGCAAAAAACTAAATAAATATAAAAAATACCTGTTAATAGAAGCTATATTTCCAGTTCCAAAAAATGCAGTTACTAAAAAGAAAACCTACACATAGTTAAGGAAATACCAAAACAAGTCAGAATTCATAAAATTTTTCTTTCTAAATCATTTATTCTTGCTTAATTGTTAAGACAATCTTGTAAATAGTGATTAATCTTGGTTTACAAATGAAAGATTTGCAACTCTACATCCAAATCGGGCACGTTTTCTCGATGAGCTTAGGTCAACTAATCTCCGAAGGTCATTCCCATTTAGAGTGGAGGGAAGGATATGAGTTCAAGCCTATTTTTCTTTCCACTTTACCCATAGCTTTTGTACCTGGTGTTTGCTATGACCTCTTTTTCATTTAGGAAAAAAAAAAAAAAAAGCCAATTCTACCACAAAAGCAATTTATGTTTTTATCTGTTTAGTCATCGTGAATTGTTTGAAAGAGATGTTTAAGCACATTCCTGATGAACATATTACAAAGATCTGAAAACTGAAGCAATGCCCTGAAAATTATTAGGTGTGTAGAGTTGCTAGTGACTCTTGAGAAGCCTACTTTCCTCTTCTCAAGCATCAACAAGATGAACTGTGTCCGCAGATTTTGCTTATGACTTTTTCAAAAGGAGGTAGCCCTAGGACATCATACATTTTCAGTTACAAGACAGCTTTATTTATATATACTTAATCATGTGCCCTTACATGTTAAATTCATAATAGGTTCTTCAAAAGGCTCAAAGAAACAAAATACACTTGAGAATAACTCAATAGAGAATGCCAAGCATTTTTAACATTTATTGAACTACTTATTATCATTGATTTGTGTGTGTGTGGGGGCATAGGAATACTCACAGTGAGGTAAAGGACAACCTTGGGGAGTTGATTCTCTCCTTTCACAGTGCGTTCTGAGAACTAAACTCAGGTCATCAGGCTTACATTAAAAAAATATTAATTACTTTCTATTGCTGTGATAAAACACTGACCAACAACAACCTGGGGAGGGAGGTAATTAATTTGGTTTACAAATTGGTATCACAGTACATCATTGTGGGAAGGCAAGGCAAGAAACTGGAGGCAGGAACTGAAGCAGAGACATGGAGAAATGCTGCTGACTTGCTAACCATGGCTTGCTCAGCCTATTGCCCTTATACAACCAGGACAAGCCCAAGGGTAGAACCACCCACAGTGCACTGGGCCCTCTCACATAAACCATTAATGAAGAAAATGTCTGACAGGCTTTCCCATAGGCAATCTGATAGAGGCATTTCCTTAACTGAGGCTGGCTCTTCCGAGATAACTTTAGTTCATGGCAAGTTGACAAAAACTAATCAACATACATAGCGAGTACTTTTACCTGCTGGACCATCTTGTTTGCTACATTTCTTGAACTTTTCTGTGTATTAAGTATCAATCCTGTTAGTGTCCAGGACTTACTGCTAGTAAAGCACTCAAAATGCTGCCTGACGTAATGATAGCTCTTGTTAGAATGCGCTCTTTTCATATCACACATGTGCAGAGACCTGGTACAGAGACCCTGCAGGGAAATCAGGACAGCTTCTAGTGGAAAGGCAGCATCTCAGTCAGCAAGCTGAGCCATGAAGGTGTCCATGCAAACATTTGTTGAACTCATAACCTAACCAACCGACATTTCTCGTTTAGCACCTGTTTGAAACAGAGGTAGGCACTAAGAACATAAAGGTGAATAAAACTGTCTTAAAGTGACTTCAGCATGCTGGTAAAATTGGTAGACATAGTGGGAAAATAAATTACAATGTCATGAAACAGTTGATAGATGTGGTAAGAGAAAATGGCACATTTGAAGACACAGTAAAAAATGAAGGAAGTAATATAGACTTTAGTAATATTAATAAAAATTTTGAACTTTTGAGTTTTTTTGTAGAACTATGTTGGAAGCAAACAGTTCAGGTACATGATATAATTAGAATCCATGTGGTTTGTGATATACAAGCATAAGAAAACAAAAGCAGGAAGTTGCCTACTGAGCTGGCTCAGTAGTCCATGTGAGAGATAAGAGGCTACCTGGGGAACTGGTTCAGTAGTCCACGTCAAAGGATGAGGCTGTCTAAGGAGCTACTTTGGGTAAGAGCACCAGTTGTTACTCAGTTGACATAGATATCTCTTGATTCCCAGGAAAATGATGGACATGGGGCTCTCAAGGTCAGGAGAGAGGTCAAAACAGGAGAAGTGGATGTCAGAGGTGCCTGTCAGTGCTAGAGGAAAGGTTGCCACTCACCAGACACAGGAAGCAGGTTAAGCAGGGACATTGGGAAAAGTATGGTTCCAGATCAGGCAAAGGAAGAAATGCAGAACATCGTGATGATGATGATGATGATGATGATGAAGAAGGAGGAGGAGGAGGAGGAGGAAGAGGAAGAGGAAGAGGAAGAAGAAGAAGAAGAAGAAGAAGAAGAAGAAGAAGAAGAAGAA
>CAJQZJ010033173.1:69355-139372 GCA_907164525.1 Lophiomys imhausi
AAGAAGAAGAAGAAGAAGAAGAAGAAGAAGAAGAAGAAGAAGAAGAAATGGTGGTTTGGAAGGGACTAGGAAGAGGCACAAAGGAGATCTGGTCAAAGGACAAAGCTTTCAATTACCTTTGGTAAGTAAGGTCTGGACAGCTAAGGAACAGTATGGTAATAGAGTGTATTGGTTTAAATAAAGTCTGCTAAGACAGCCGATCTTAGTGTTCTCACAAGGGAGGGAACACAGGAGGGAAAGTGGATAGATGGGAAGGAAAACATGAAGGAGGAAGGAAAGAAGGGACGGAAGAAAAGCAAATGGCAGCTGAGTAGGTAAGGATGTGCCAATTACTTTGTGTGATCATTTTTCAGTGTATCTCAAAGCATCTAGCTATATACCTCCAATGTTGATAATTTTTATTTATTTTACCTCGGTAGAGCTGAAAATTTAAGTTAAAAAAAAATTTTTTAAAAAAAGGAATAACTCCTTATGAGTTTCTTGTAGCTGGTCAGTAGGTCTTCCTGAACTTAGGCTTCATCATGCATCTTTCAAATTTGTAATACTCAGTAATTCCATGGTATTGCCTCTGATGGAATACAAAGCCAGGAAACAGGTGTGGCCTAACAAGCCTCAGGTAAAGCACACAAAAAGGAAACTCCTAATGGTTTCATCTAGGGCAGGAGAAATTAAACGAGAGCTGAGAGTTGAAAGGAGAACTCAGTTTTAGCTTTAACATTTTATTTTTTAAGGAATATGTGCATATGTGAAAAAAACCCTCTTAACTGCTAAGACACTGGATGGCAGGAACATATACATGTTTGGACCATAATTTTCCTATAGCTAAAAACAAGTATTTATTTGTCTGCACTATTAGGAGTTGAACTCAGGGCTTGGTGCATGCTAAGCAAGCACTCTATAACTGAGCTAAATGCTTAGCATTCACCATCTCCAATTTTTTATCAGAACTACATATGTGAGAAAACTTAAGTTGAGAAAAGAATTAAACAATCTCTAATACAATATCCCTATTAAGTAATAAGCAGAAACACCTTCTATATCATCTTACTCTATTAAAATGGTGTTAGAATATCTTAAAAGTCTCAGCAAAGGATACAAGGAAAAAGGCCCTACGAATGTCATCCAGACAGAGCTGTCGAAACTGAGCTATATCAGTATTGTAGGTGAACTGGATGCTGGTAAGCTGGAGATAACAAGAAATGCATTAACACACAATAGCAGTTGACTTACATACAGATTTATAGACAAATTAACAATATAAGAATTTATACTGTGCCTACAATACAAATTTAAAACAACCCAAAAATTGTATTAATTACATCTTAATAAAATCCACTGAAAGGTAAAATATGTTAATAACAGATTAAATGGAGTTGTGGTGTTATCATGTGTCATTAAAGTAAGAGTTGGTCTTTTTCCTACCCAATATAAATATTCTGTTTTCAAGTCATTATTCAAGTCATTATTCAGATACTTAATTTATCAATGTTCTGGTCTTCTTAAATCAGTTACATAATATTAAAAATATGGCAAAAAGTAAACATTTATCCTTCTTTCTCTGATAAATTCTATTTGCAGATAAATTATTTTTTCCTTACAAAACCAAAATACTTCCATCTTTGATAAAAGGGAAAGTCACTCCCTTAAATAATGTGGAGACACCCTTACTTACTTTTCTGGTGCCCAAGCCCAGAAAAGAATATAAAAGAGAGTTAAAAGGAGAACTCTCCTAATGCCACACCCTATATAAATATCCAGCAAGTGCTATAGCATGTTTTGACATTTTCTAAAAAATAAAAAAAGAAAGAAAAGAAAAAGGCTTTGTTTTCAGTTAAAAGTAGAAATTAAAAAGTGATGCAATGATCTTTCTTTTCCTGAAATACTATCAAAGATAATTCCCGACTCTTTATCCTGATCTGATCAGCACTGGATTTTACACATACATCAGTACAGCTGTTTCTGTACTGAAAAGCTTTCTGAATGAGCAGTGTCTTTTGCAAGGCAGCTGGAGCTAGCTATAATGCACACAAATGAACTCTTCTTGCATCTGACCTCAGGAAAACTGGGTATTAAGTCACCAATTTCTCAGAATTACCTGAGTTCCAAAATAGATGAGAAATATCACAAAACTTTCTAGCTCACCATAATGGTGACAAGCCTAAGAAGTGGCTGGCTTAGAGTGGGCTGGTACTGGAGAGGGGGGAGGGTATCGGGGGAAGAGGGGGGGAGGGGGGGTCTGGGAGGAAGGGAAGGAAGGGATGAGGATTGGAATGTAAAATAAATTTTTAAATTCTTTAAAAAAAAGAAAGAAAGAAAAAGAAATGGTTGGCTTTTAGCCAGTTCTAAGCACAGCATAGTGTATAAACTGTTGGAGACATGGCCATAGGCCACAATCATTACGATGACAAAGTAAGCACCTTGGCTTGGATTAGGATGGCTAGAGAAACCATGAGTATGTAAATGTCACCTTATGATCAAACAAGTTTTCAGAAGGGAAAACTTCCGCTGATACTGTGTGGGGACAAGCATGTAGTGTACACCACAGCATGCATGTGGAGGGCTTGGCTCTCTCCTTCTACCACATGGCCTCAGGTCCTGTGTGGGTCACACTATATTGATATTTTTATCTGATTCTCAATAGTTTTCCAGGAAAAGCCCAACACATACATGTCTTGCAAAACTGTACAATTATGTTTTGTTATAAATCAAAATTTCCTTTATGTATTGTTTACCTTAATTATTAATGCCAAGTAAAAATTGCTAAGTTTTTTAAATGCTAGAATTATAAACAGAAAGAACTTCTGCTGAAATAATACTATAATGTCCTTGTAGCATGGAGAATATTTTATTACACCCAAATCAAAGCAGCAATGGTCTGGATAGCTACCTTCTGTTTACAGGAAGCACCAGGCTGTTGCAGGGTCTCTTGTTCCATGTGTATCCAGACAAACATCAAACAAGACAACACTAATGGAAAAAGAGCTTCATACCTAAGAGTCAGGGAGAGTACAGAGATGAAACACTAACAAAGAAAGCTAAGAGTCAAAACTAGAAATCATTCTTACAATAGTCTTGATGGGAGCCTGGGGAGATGGCTCAGCAGTTCAGAGCAATTGTTCTTACACAGGAGCAAGGTTTGCATCCCAGCACCCAAATGGTGGCTTACAATAGTCTATAATGCCAGTTCCAAAGGTTCTGTTGCCCTCTTTTGGCTTCTGCATGCACCAGGAATACACACAGTGCATATATGTAAAGGCAAAACAGTCATACACATGAAAAAACATTGATAAACAATTGCAGTAATACTTCAAAATCTTTAAGTTTTCCAGAGAAGGGTAGGAAAAGAAATACTTTTAAATTCCAATTTAAATGGTATCCTGTTCTGAACTTCATTAAATCCTGAGGAAATTATATGTTTAAAATAGTTGAAATGTTAAAAAAAAATTCCAAAAGTAGGTAACAACTATTCATAAAAGAAAGAAAATGCAAAGACAAATTTAAAAAGATGACTTTGCAGGTGCATTCAGTAACATATGTGTAAGAGCAAGACAAATATTCCAAACTTTCTAAAAAGCAGGTTTGATACAGAAATATAAACACCTGAGGAGAAAATAAAAGAGCCAAAAAATGAATGAAAATATGACTGGCTATATCAACAACTGAAGTGAAAATCAAAACAAAAGTGAGATGCCATATTTACTTACCGCATTTGTCAACATAAAAAACAGTGCTGACCAGAGTACACTGAAATAAGGATGCTCATGTTCCGTATATAGAAAGACATTCTACCATAGAAGGTCATCGAATGCTGTGTATCAAGAATATAAAAAATATATTCATAAACCACAATCTAAGAGCACCAATTCTAAGAAATTAAGATGTGCTCTATGATGGAAAGATATTTACAGAAGGGGGCAATAAAGTGAAGGGCTTGCATCTGCACAGGGCAGTAATTATGAACGTACCTATACTTCTGTAGAATTACAGGGCAGTAATTATGAGTAACAAAAATACTCAAGGTAAAACAGTGACACGCCTTTTCCAAAGTGCTTCTGCTCTAGCTTGGGGTAAGTGTTGAGCCTCTATGATCCCTAATGCTCTATTATAGCACTTATCATACTGCTTTGATCATATACACACATTAATACACGCCCTAATTTATGAACAGTGTGCCTACTATGAAGATCTAGCTCACAAGAAGTGGTTCCGAAAGAAACACTAACTTGGCTGGAAGCTACAACACACACACACACACACACACACACACACACACACACACACACACGCACACACACACGTCACCTTACTTCACTTATTACGACTGAACTCAAGGCCATATGACACTATTTCCCAGATATGAAAATGCAAAAGGGACAAAATGTTTTCAATTCCATCACAACAATAAAACAAAAATACTGGAGACTAAACATATAGATTTGAAAAAATATATACAACTACCAGATGTGTAGGATGTAGGACATCCTAGGAGATGAGCATAGACTACACACATGAGAAAATGCCATTACCAAAAGGTACGGAAAACAATACAGAGCAGAGCCATTTATAGTCTATTGAAATTGTATTGGGTATTCGTATCTGAAAAGAAATTACTCAGCATTACTAAGGGTATGATAAAATAACACCTCTTGAAGTTTGTTGGTGAAATAAAATAGCACTGTTCTTAAAACAAATAGAATTCTTGAAAAAGTTCATGGTTAATGAAACTCATACATCATAGTGAAAAATCAGACAAAAAATTATCTAAACCATACAAAACACTCATTCTAAAAACAAGCTCAGTATGTTTTATAATTGGTTTAAAAGGACAGAAACAAAAATTTAAAACAAAACAAGAAAACAAGAATTGGAATGTATAAATAATATTATTGAGCTGGAGATGTAGCTCAGTTGCTGAACTACTTGCCTAGTACACATGAAGCCTGGGCTTCATTCGAAGCACTGCACAAACTAGAAATGGTAGTAGCACATGCTTATAATCCCAGCAATCAGGAGGTGGAGGTAGAAAGAAGCTAAGTAACAAGGAGGGCCTAGGGAGGATACTTGACTCTCACTCAGAGGATGAAAAATACAGACATTGGAAACAGATGGAGAGAGGGTACTGAGCAGTGGGGAGTGGGGGACGAGGGTGGAGATCAGGTGAGGGAAAGTGGGGGGGTGGGGCGGAGGTGGGTGGTAATGTTAGGAAAAAGAAAGGAAACTGACCTTGGTGGGATCTCTGGCACAAACTGGAGACCTGTGACAGGGTAGGCTCCTGCAAGAATATGGGGATGACTCTAGTTGAGAACCCTAGCATCAGGGGATATGGAGACTGAAGTGACCATCTCCTAAAGCCAAGAAGGACTGCTAGCAGTGGGAAGGGGACATCAACCCACCCACAAAACCTTTGATCAGAAATGTACCCTGCCTACAAGATGTGCAGGGACAAAGATGGAGCAGAGATTGAGGGAATAGCCAACCAATGAATGGCCTAACTTGAGACCCATCCCATGGGAGAGAGCCAACCCCTGACACTATTAATGATGCTCTGCTATAACTGTCCTCTGAGAGACTCCACAGCAGAGGGTTGAAAAAGATGCTGAGACCCACAGCCAAACATTGGATGGAGACATAGTAGTCTTGTGGAAGAGTTGGGGGAAGGATAGAGGCACCAGAAGGGGACAAGTACTCTATAAGAAGATCAACAGAGGCATCTAACCCATGCCCATGAGGGTTCAGAGATTGAACCACTAACCAAAGAACATGTATGGACAGGACCCAAGCCCCCTACACTTATGGAACTGAGGGACAGCTTGGTCTTTATGTGGGGCCCCTAGCAATTGGAGCCAGGGCTGTCCCTGACATGGACTATTGCCTACTGTTGCATGACTTTTTCCCCTAGCTGGGCTGCATTGTCTGGCTTCATGGAAGAATATGCAGTTAGTTCTGATGTAACATGAACTACTGGAGAGGGATGGTGGGGGTCCCTTCTCTGAGAAGGGGAGGGGGAATAGGGACAGAGGGTGGGAGGGTAGGGCTAGTAGGAGAGGAGGAAGGGGGCTGTGATCAGGATGTAAAGTGAATAAATAAATTAATTAAAGAAAAAAAAAGTTCAAAGTCATCCTTGACTACATACATAGTGAGTTTAAGGCCAGCCTGGGCTACCTAAGACTGTCTCAAAAACAAATAAATATTTTAAAAAACAGAGGAACAGCTAAGTAAATAAAAGTGCATTTATATCACAACATATTAGACATTTACTAAAATGGTAAAGAAGGCCTATGATCTACATGAGAAAATACTTCTAACATAAGTAGAAAAAAAATATATATATATATACTATGATTAATTACATGTTAAAAAGACAAAGTTAAAATTAGAGAGAAATATACCAGAGCCTCAACAGCAAAGTCAATCATTTCTTCCTTTACTTCAAGTTATCAGAATGTTGTGAAACTATTATTGTTACAATGACTTAAAACACAGACAAATATTGGAATGCCTGCACCCTGGCCATTCTTTAGGGGTTAATCCAACTACCACATGAGGTTGGATGCTACCAACCTAGTTCCACTGCTCAAGTCTATTCAGTTCCTACCTCATAAAATCAACTTTCCAATTTTTACTGTAACACTGCAAAACACAATTGTTATTTTATAGCCATGAACAGCTCCACTCCAGGCCTGCATTACAATAATAATTCTATTTGGTTTGACTGCTTAGTGCTCAGGATGCCGAAAATGTGAAAGAAAAACCTTCATTAATCAGATAAAGAAAGTGCAGCATACTCCAGGAGAAAGCAGATGATGACTTTTAAAAGATTTGCTTATCTTTATTTTCTATGTTTGAGTATTTTGTCTGCATGAACATGTATGTGCGGACTGCATGCATGTCTGGTATGCAAAGAGGCCAGAGGACATTGAATCCCCTGGAAGTGCAGTTATACAAGGTTGTTAGTACTATATGGGTTCCGGAGCCTGAACCTTGATCCTCTGAAAAAAGCAACCAGTGCTCTTCTTAACTGCCTAGCTATCTATGCAGCCCCATAGTGTTGGGGAAGGTCTCATAACATCGCTTCTGATAGGCTGGTTTGTTTTTTTTTTTAATTAATAAATTTATTTGTTGCTTCAGGTTACATCTCTATCATATTGTCCTCTTTCCCCCCCTTCCCAGCCCCGCCCTCCCACCTCTACCCCCTAACCCATCCATCTTGCTCCTCTGGAGTGGAGTGTCTCTACATAACGGTCCCTCGCCCCAGTTCAGAAGTCATATGAGGGCCAAGAGCCTCTTCATACACTGGGAGCCTACAAGGCAGTACCACCAGTGAAAAGTGCCTCATTGTTAGGGAGAGAAAACTAAAAAACAGACCAACAAACAAACAAAAACAAAACAAACAAAAAAAGTCTATGTCCATGTTCCCTTTGGTGTGTTGGTTGTAGTACAGATATCCTGTACTATTTAGTTAAAATCCTACTATAAGTGAATAGATGCCATGTGCATCCTCTTGAGTATGGGTTAGCACACTCAGGACGAGCTTCTCTAGTTCCATCCATTTGGCTGCAAATTGCATAATTTCATTGTTTCTGATAGCTGAGTAATATTCCATTGTGTAGATGTACCACAGTTTTTTAATCCATTTTTAAGTTGAGGGACATCTTGGTTGTTTCCAGTTTCTAGCTATTACAAATAAGGCTGCTATGAACATACATGAGGAGACTTCCTTATGATTCCAGGAGGAGTCATTTGGGTGTATACCCAGAAGTGGTATGGCTGGGTCCTGAGGCAAAACTATTCCAAGTTTCCTAAGATATCGTCATAATGACCTCCATAGTGGTTGCACAAGTCTGCACTCCCACCAGCAATGGAGGAGGGTTCCCCTTTCTCCACACCCTTGCCAGCATGTGCTGTCATCTGAGCTTTTGATCTTAGCCATTCTGACAGGTGTGAGATGGAATCTCAGAGTCCTCTTGAGTTGCATTTTTCTGAATAAGGATGTTGAGCATTTCTTCAGGTGTCTCTCAGCCATTAGGGATTCCTCCTTTGTGAATTCTCTATTTAGCTCTGTCCCCCATTTTTTGATTGGATTATTTGGTTTCTTGGCATTTAATTTCTTGAGTTCTTTGTAGATTTTGGATATTAGCCCTCTGACAGATGTGGGGTTGGTGAAGATTTTCTCCCAGTCTGTAGGCTGCTGTTTGTTTGAATGACAGTGTCTTTTGCCTCACAGAAACTTTTCAGTTTCATGAGGTCCCATTTATTGATTGTTGGTCTCAGATGCTGAGCTGTTGGTGTTCTGTTCAGGAAGTTGTCCCCTGTGCCAATTAGTTCGAGGGTTTTTCCCACTTTTTCTTCTAGTAGATTTAGTGTGACCGGCCTTAAATTAAGGTCTTTGATGCACTTGGATTTAAGTTTTGTACAAGGTGATAAGTATGGGTCTAATTCCATTCTTTTGCAAGTGGACATCCAGTTGGACCAGCACCATTTGTTGAAGATGCTGTCCTTCTTCCATTGTGCGGTTTTGGCTTCTTTGTCAAAAATTAGGTGGTTGTAGGTGTATGGGTCCATTTCTGGGTCTTCAATTCTATTCCATCGATCCACTCGTCTGTTTCTATACCAATACCATGCTGTTTTTACTATTATTGTTCTGTAGTACAGCTTGAAATCTGGGATGGTGATACCTCCAGATGTTTTTTTATTGTACAGGATTGATTTAGCTATTCTGGGTTTTTTGTTGTTCCATATGAAACTGAGAATAGCTCTTTCCAGGTCTATAAAGAATTGTGTTGGTATTTTGATACGAATTGCATTGAATCTATATATTGCTTTGGTAGTATGGCCAGCTGATAGGCTGGTTTTAATGCTGCGATCTGGTTACCACCCCCGCTGAGGCATTCTCTTGCTTTGTTAATAAAAGTCGCTAATAGCCAATTAGCTGGGAAGAAAGAGTATAGGAAGGCGGGACTTCCTGAGATTAGAACAGGAACCCTGTGTTTTACACACAGGATTAGTTCATTCCACCAGGAGACACGGAAGCAGATAGACGTGTTTGAAAATGTTGGAAGATAATCACAGACACATGGCGGTTTGGGATTAGGTGATCCAGGTTAATTTAGAGTAGCTAACCCAGAGTCTGCCCAGCTAAGGGCTAAGCATTAAAACATTAAAAGGTCTTGGTGTAATTATTGGGGAAAGGACTGCGGCAGCTTATAGGCCCTCAGTCCAGCCATTCCAGGGCCATCGGATTCCCAGACTCACGGACTTCCCTTGAACCCAGGCCAATCTCCCGCCAAGTTGCTGTAATTCTAACAGCCTAATATAACAACTTATATTACTTAACAGAGTTTAGGTTACAGGTGGTGTAGGCCACCCTTGGTTTGGGGCTCTTTCCCCAGGATAAATTAGGGCCAGTTAAGGAAGGCCAGGCCCTTTGGCTGATTTCCTGCCAGGCTGCCCACTGCTCTGCCAAGCCGCCTGCTGCTCTGCTGGCCTAATCTTACAGTTTATACTTACTAATAACTACAATTGATAATTAAATTGCAATTTCACCATAGTACCTTGACTTTCACAGTTTCAGTTGTATGTGAAAGTTATTCTTCCTAATGATACACAACCATAAATTTCTCAGTACTTTAAAGAGAACGACAGCCCTTCTCTAATCAGGTAAAAACAGTCCTTCTAAGAGACTTTATCCCTTAAGACAATATTTCACATATAGTCTGAAAATCTAATATGTGATTTAGTGATATGGAAATATAACTAAATTGTCATTGTGGACTTGAAGAGAATGTAATGAAACAGTGAACCTTAAATTGCAGTCTATTGGTTTGGCCTTGTGCAGACTGGAAAGGGCTTAAAAGGAATTTAGATCTGTATTATATTTTGCTAAGCAAAGGAATAATACACAAAAATTTCAAAGGGAAATATTTAACGACTTAATAAACTATGTTCAAGAATTATAACTTTCATTTGCATAAAATTAATTCAGGGTTGATTACTAATGAATCCTTTTTATTCATTAAATCAAGGATACATTATTAGAATTTAAGATTACTATTACTCTTTTTCTATAATATAATAGCAGAACTTACTTTAAGAATCTCATATTTGAATATTCACAAAGTTATACAGAGAAAGAGAAACTTCTATTTTGTCCAAATCAGTGAAGAACTACATGGTTTGTAAAACTGATAGGAAATCAAAAACCTATACTAACCTGAGTTATGTTTCAAGACCATTTTTTAAAGCTAAACACAGGTTCTGACATTGAATGATGTCTCTTAATGTATTCATTAGTAAGGTAATATTCAGCAGTAATATTCTGATTTTAGGTATGAACTTTCCTGGTTTTTATTTTCTTAAAAATAAACTAGATGTGACTATGATAATCTGTTTGAGGATTTCTCAAGACTATTAATGATTGAAACATGATTGTAATACTTGTTTCCAAGGTAAATTACAGGATAAACTCAGTCTATATTAAGAATTAATTTTTTAGACTTACTATCAGATTTAAACTATTGTTCTTCCTTCCTTATGATCCTTTATTTCCAATCCATATCTATCTTTCAGACTTATATTTTATGCTTTTTTATTATTAACTGAATTTTTGCACTGCCAAGAATTGAAGCCAGGCCCCTGTGCATTATAGAGAAGACTTCCTTCCCTGTGTCATCATTTGCCTTAATTGTCAACTTGACAGACTCTAGAATCTGCTGGGAGATGGGCCTGTGAGCAAGCCTATGAGGTACTGTTTAATTATTATTACTATTAATATAGATTCATAAAATTTTAGTATGGCTGCAGTTACTCTTCAACCAGCTAGTTCCCCCAAATAACCACACACAGAGACTATGATTTATTTAAAAGGCTGAGCACAAGGCTAAGCATGAAATCTAATCCAATGCCCCATCATTAAGCTGTTTTCCTCCTAGCCATAATATCCAATACTTGCATTTATGAATTTATCTGGAATTGGTTCCTTCTCATCATCTCTCCTGGACCTCTGCTACTCATGGCCCGAATCTCCTCTTTCCTTCTCTTTCTCCTCTCCTTCACTCAACAGAAGTCCCACCCTATCCTCTCTAATGCTTAGTGACTAGCTGGCCTGATTTATTGACAGAAAGAATGGTGAGCAAGTTTATAGAACCTTGAGACAGAATATTCTAAAATAAACATGACAAAGCCATGTTCCTCTAGGTTGAAACCAGATAGTGGGAGAGAGAAATTGGCATTTGAATAAACAAGGGTAATCTTTATACCTTGCACAAAAATAATACACAACAGGGATTATACTGATGTCAATGAGGGCAGACCCATTCTCGGTAAGGGAACCTGGACCTTACAAACTGTAGAAGCAAATGAGCACCAGCATTTGGTCATGGCTCTCTACTGGTGACTATGGATGCATATGGCCAGCTGTTTCACAATCCTGACACCTTTAGCTCCCTACTGTGATGGACCACACCCCAGAACTGAATTCAAGAACAAATTGCTTCTGTCAGAGTATTTTATCACAGCAACAAGAAGAGTCTAAAATACCAAGTCTTTGGTTTTTAAAGACAGGTTCTTTCTACATAGCACTGGCTGGTATCAAACTCACAATTCCTGCCTCGACCTCCTTAGTGCTTAGAATTATATGCATGTTCCACCATTTTTAAACTCTGTTATGCCTTCCTTTGAATCTAAAAAGGGCCAAAACATTATTAAGTGAGTGTTAAAATATTAGCACACATTTCTTTACTCTAAAATATTTATTTTCTCTAGCAAACCTCTAAGTGTGACTCTTAATAGAATATATCATTCCCAAATGATATGATTTTTGCCTCTAATTTCTTATACAGACTAAAAACTTTTGCATATTTTAAGTTGAAGGATGTTAATATAACATTTATTCTAAAGTTTTACTACTAATAAGGAAAATGTAAAGGATTTCAGATTATGTTTATCACTCTTCAATAAGAACAGCTAGATTCTCACACACATCAAGATTTATTTCAAAATTGTCCATCTTGAAGCAAGCAAAGTGTAAGATTTCTTTATTAAGAACCGAGGAAAGTTATCATACTGTCCATGTCATATGTTCATAGTTGTGTTCCACAAATATGTCAGTCAGAAAAAAATGGAGGAATCAGGATGTGCAGGGACCTTTGGGGAGAGGAGTTAGCATCTGCTCCATTTCATACCTGGGGTCCACAAGAACCTGTGTCTAGGCCACTCGCGATCTTAAGGTCCATTGGAAAAATCTTTTCAGAATGTTTAATACTTAATTAAAGCAGCTAAGATTCCTAAAGAGTGATTCAGGCCTTGGACCCTAGATGGCCTCACAGGATCATTTAAGCACAATGACCTGTTGATAACACCATGGTGAATTCTGGGCTGAGTCTAATTTGCATCAGGACCCCAAGTTTTAACCAAAAATTGAACTACTAGTAGTGTTTACTCATTTCTTCTAAGGTACACATCCCTCATCCTTATAGGATTTAAAGAAGAATTAAATAAAGTCAAATTCAAATGGCACACTGGGTTTGATGACTGTTTGGGTAGTGTTAAGCTTCTAAATGTTAATTGGTCCTGTTTGCTGTCTGTTACTTATATTGACTCTGATTGGTTAAATAAAATGCTCAGGCCTGAGACTGGGCAAAGACAGAGAAAGGTGGGACTTCCTGAGATTAGAACAGGAAGCCTGCGCTTTAGACAGAAGAAAGTATTCCAGCCAGCAGCAGGAAGAAGAAGATATTCCAGCCACGAGCAGCAGGAAGACACACGCCATGGGTTAGGAAAAAGAACCTCATTCCACATGGCCAGGAACATCGGTATGGCATGGAAAATGGCAGTCCAAGGGGACGTATGTATATATGGGGTCATACTTGGGTAATAGAATTAAGAGCTAGCTTAGATGGGCTAGGATTGCACAATTCAGGCCAAGGCTTGTTAAAATCCACATGGTGTCTGTGTGTTCATTTATAATGGCTGCTTAAAGATTAACAACTTCCAATCCAATTAATAATAATATAAATACTGTTAAACAATTTAACTAATTATTTCTACAAATGGCACCCAACATAATTTATTTTGTTTTTTACACATGACACACCTGGAATGTCAGAACTCAGGAGCCTAAAGGAAGAAAAATTAAGAGTTTGGAGCCAACTGAGACTATAACAGTGAGTTCTCATTTTGTTTTTGTTTTTGTTTTTGTTTTTGGGGGGGGGTAAGAATTCTTTCCTACAATCAACACTGAAACTACAAAACTGCCTTCACTTAAATTTAATTTTCAGGGTTCATGCCAAATCATCCCCCCCAGATATACAACTCTGTGAAATGGTCATTCAACCCCTCAAAAGGGGTTGTGTTCCACAAGTTGAGAACTACTGCTTGAAACTAATCTATGGAGTATACTTAAAAAACAAACAAACTCTGCTTGCTTTGTATCTAAATATTGCTCTCAAATTTTGCACAGTAGCCCTGGAATCATCACTTGTAAACATCCAGTAGGCAATTGGGAAGTGGGAGGTGGGGATGTGAATGAAGGAGAATGAACTGCTCCGTAGAATGGGAAGTACCCACACAAGAAATGCACTCCAGGATCTCGAGCAGCTTTATCCTGAGGTCTGATGCCAGGTCTGCTCACCCAAAACTTACGATGTTCAGAATCACCAAGATTGTCCAAGCTTTCTAAGCTGACATAGTACCTTCCCTTATACACACATCTCCATGCACTAACAGGTAATTAGGGTTTTTTAAAAAGAAATTTTAATAGTATCTCAGTCACATTCACTCTTAAAACAGTCAAACTGGGCAGTGTGTTCTTTTACACACAGAAAACCCAACAGTACTAGTACCAATAATGAGCAAGGATAATGCTGTAACTGTAAAAGCAGTAACCTATACCCCAATAGCACAGCTGTCACATGATAGCTTTGTCACAAGAAAGGGAAAGAATTTCATGAACCAGGGGTGAAGGTGGGACTGATGCCCAAACCTCTTTATTTCAGGTGATAAAACATAAGCTTTAAAGAGCTTTTTCCAATCTGCAGGCTGCCATTTTGTTCTAATGACAGTGTGTTTTACCTTACAGAAGCTTTTCGGTTTCATAAGGTCCCATTTATTGATTGTTGGTCTTAGAACCTCAGCTATTAGTGTTCTATTGAGGAAGTTGTCAACTGTGCCAATGAGTTCGAGGCTTTTCACCACTTTGTCTTCTATTAGATTTAGTGTGTTGGGCTTTATGTCAAGGTCACTGATCCACTTGGACTTAAGTTTTGTGCAAGGTGATAAATATGGGTCTATTTGCATTCTTTTGCATGTCGACATCCAGTTAGACCAGCACCATTTGTTGAAGATGCTTTCCTTTTTCCATTGTACAGTTTTGGCTTCTTTGTCAAAAAGTAAGTGGCCATAGGTGTGTGGGTTGATTTCTGGGTCTTCAATTCAATTCCATTGTGCACCTGGTCTGTTTTTATGCCAGTACCATGCTGTTTTTATTACTATTGCTCTGTAGTACAGTTTGAAGTCAGGGATGGTGATATATCCAGATGGTTTTTTATTGTACAGGATTGATTTGATTTAGCTATTTTGGGTTTTTTGTTTTTCCATATGAAGTTGAGAGTTGTTCTTTCAAGGTCTGTAAATAATTGTGTTGGTATTTTGATAGGAATTGCATTGAATCTGTATAGCTTGTTTTTGGTAGGATGGCCATTTTTATTATGTTAATCCTACCTATCCATGAGCAAGGGAGATCTTTCCATCTTCTGATGTCCTCTTCAATTTCTTTCTTCAAGGACTTGAAGTTCTGGTCATACAGGTCTTTCACTTGCTTAGTTATAGTTAGCCCCAGGTATTTTATACTGTTTGTGGCTATTGTGAAGGGTGTTGTTTCCATAATTTCTTTCTTGGCCCATTTATCTTTTGTGTAAAGAAGGGCTACTGATTTTTGTGAATTAATTTTGTATCCAGCCATCTTGCTGAAGGTGTTCATCAGTTGTAGAACTTCTCTGGTGGATTTTTGGGGTCATTTATGTATACTATCATATCATCTGTGAATGGGGATAATTTAACTTCTTCCTTTCCAATTTGTATCCCCTCGATCTACTTTTGTTGTCTTATTGCTCTAGCTAGAACTTCAAATACTATGTTGAAGACACATGGGGAGAGTGGGCATCCTTGCCTTGTCCCTGATTTTACAGGAAATGCTTTAAGTTTCTCTCCATTCAATTTAATGTTGGCTACCAGCTTGCTGTATATTGCCTTTATTATTGTTATTATTATCCTATAAGGACCATACCTAAAAATAATACAGGACCTTTAGCAATGGAGGGGGGTTGGATTTTGAAAAAAGTATTTTGTCAAATACTTTTTCAGTGTCTAGCAAAATGATCACGTGGTTTTTCTTTTAGCATCCAACAGAGGGCTAACATCCAAAGTTTATAATGAACTCAAGAAATTGAACAGCAAGAAACCAAATAATCCAATAAAAAAAATGGGGAACAGAGCTAAACGGAGAATTCACAAAGGAGGAATCCCTAATGGCTGAGACACACTTGAAGAAATGCTAAACATCCTTAATCATCAGAGAAATGCAACTCAAGACGACTCTGAGATTCCATCTCACATTGGAAGAATGGCTAAGGAAAAAAAAAAACTCAAATGACAGCACAGGCTGGAGCGGATGTAGAGAAAGGGTAACACTCCTCCATTGCTGGTGGGAGTGCAAACTTGTACAACCACTATATAAATTAGTCTGGTGATATCTTAGAAAACTTGGAATAGCTCTACCTCAAGACCCAGCCATAACACTCCTGGGCATACATCCAAACGATTCCTCACCAAACCACAAGGACATCTCCTCAACTATGTTCATAGCAGCTTTATTTATAATAGTTAGAAACTGGAAACAACCCAGATGTCCTTCAACTGAAGAACAGATTAAAAAAACAAAACAAAACAAAAAAAACTGTGGTACATTTACACAATGGAATATTACTCAGCCCTCAGAAACAAGAAAATAATGCAATTTGCTGCCAAATGGATGGAACTAGAAAAGCTCATCTGAGTGAGCTAACCCAGAAAGATGCACATGGTAGGTATTCACTTATAACTAAATTTTAGCCATATAGTACAGGATAACTATCCTACAACCAATAGACCGAAAGGAACAGGAACATAGACTTTGTTACCTGTTAGTGGGACACTTTGCCCTAGTGGAGCTGCCATGTAGGCCCCTAGGGCAAGAGGAAGCTCTTAGCCCTCATGATTGATGATCTGAGGGGGTCTGATATGTGGGGGCACCCCACACTGGAGGAGTAGGATAGGTAGGAAAGGGGATAGAGGTGGTAGAGTGGGATCGGGAGGAGTGGAGGGAGGGAGATGTAACCTGAAGTAATAACTACAGCGTAAAAAAAAAAAGACATAAGCTTTAAATTAAGAGTTAAATCAAGAACAAACATAAGTTTTCTTCAATTTATTTTAAAAATTATGTGTTGTATTTTCTGCTAGATCCTTGCCTTTGAATAGCTTTAAAGCAATATAACTTATTGATTTTAAGTGCAATAGGAAGTGATGATGCTGTTCTGTGTTGAGGATAATGTTCCGTTTTACTTCTACCTGCAAAGCCATTTAATGAAATACATATCACACCATTATGCATTAAAAGAATGCAACAACAACAACAACAAAACTTCTCAAAAACTCTTTGAGACTTAAAATTCTGCCATAATCCATTAGGATTTCCCAACACTATAACTGAATAAAATTTTAGCAACTCCAACAAGTAAAAGTTGATGACAGACAATAAAATGAAAATGATGAGAAAAATAAAACAAATGATAGGCCAAATTATATATCACAGAGTAGAAAATATTTATAATTTATCCTTCAAGATCTAGAAAACATTTTCATTTCCAAATCTTAGCTACTAAAGAAAAGTCAATTTTGCATTTAAAATTTGCAACTATGAAATTACATTTTAAGAAAAGTTTATACATATATATTTGTAACCATAATAATTATAGAAAAAAGTCATGAACTTTAGAGTGAGAAGGGACATGGGAGGAGTTGGAGGGAGAGAGGAAGGCATAGAAACAATGTAAATACAATACTCATGAAATCCTCCAAAAAACAAAAAGATTAAATAGAAAAACATTTATACCCTGTGCTTAAAAGCAGGTAGGTTGACATCAAGGAAAGAAGTATGCTGGACAGTCGTTGAGACAGAGTTGTGGAACTCAGGAGTGGCACAACCAAGGAAGAGACTGCAAGAAAACACAGCCAATCCTGCATCAGTTCTGCAGACCCAAGCAACCCGCACCCACTTATGCAATTTAGCATTTGTATGATCTTTAACACAACCCAGGGATTTCTGTAAGAAAACCAAAACATGACATTCCTAACTAAAATTACACTTTAATTATACTGTGGGTTAAATAACTCAAGTGTTCTCAATTTTATTATAATAATATTAACTCCCAAATGAATGATTTATTATTTTCTAATGAAATAAAATGTATTACAGTTCAGTAACTTATCTTTTTTTGTGTATGTGTGTGGTAGAAGTTAGGCCTTTTTAGTGAATTAGTAGGCAGTTTAGATTAGCATCTGGCAGCACATAAGGAAGAGTTTGGTGTCCCTTTAACGTGCTGAAATGGACAAAGCTCAGTTGAGGTCAGGGTTCTGTGAGAAACCCAGGGTGCCCTGTTGAAAGGGCACAGCTAAGCAAGAAGCCACACCACTGGATATTGAGAGAAATCTTGTGGGCAAGATAATACAATATATAAGCTGGAGAGCTCCCGCCATTGGTGCTCTCTTCCTCTTGCCCTCATGAGCTGAGAAGGCACACTGGAGGAGTGCACAGCTATTATGGTATACTCAAGCCATTAGGCAGCAACGTTCATAAACTGAAAGGCTGAGTCCAAGAGAGAAAGACCTTTCACTGCAAGTTAGCCCTTTGCCTATTAAGGCTGTCAGAAAAGGGGGCAGAGTTTGGAAGCTGCTCAGACAAGCTTTAGGCCATGGAGCATACTCACACTGAGGAGACTACAGGAATGAGTCTCAGCTGATGGAGGAAGACAACCTTGTTAGCGATTAACATAGACTGGTCTCATAAACCGGCCACAGTCTACTGGTGGAAGAAGTAAACTGGCCATACGAACTGGAAAAGTTAGGCCCAATGAATGCTAAGCTTTGAAAGGGACTGCCTGCTGGGACTGCAGTATCCAAATTGGCAAAACCAAGCTACCCTGCACAGACCTATGCTAAGAATATTAATATACTTTTAAGAAAGTTAAAATAGGGTTAGTTAGGTGTTCTTAGATAAGTGTTAGGGTGTTCTTAAGTATTAGGGTGTTCTTAGATAACTATTATGTATTAGGTATAAGGTTATAGAATATAGGTGTTTGATAGGTGTTAAGTACTACTAAATACAAGTGATTTAAATAAAAATTTCTGTTACATTTTTTTTTTCTCGAGATAGGGTTTCTCTGTATTAGCCCTGGCTGTCCTAGACTCGTCTGGTAGTCTAGGCTGGCCTCAAACTCAAGAGATCCAACTGCCTCCTGTCTCCAGAGTGCTGGAATTAAAGGCATGCGCCACCATGCCCAGCAGCAACTTGTCTCTTAATTTGACATTTATGTCCTAGTTCTAAGACAACATATTCCCTGGAAACAGATTATGCCTAATGTCGGAGAAGTAGGCACCTAGAGTTGTAGTGTGTTAACTGGTATATGAGAAGCAGGAGAGAGTGCCTTCACCCTACGTCAGAGTTGTGGACATGATCCTAGAAAACCAACTACCTCAAGGTAGGCAAGGTAATGAAAAGGGGCAGCTACAGCAGACATAAACACCTTTTGTCTTTTTCAGAGAGCAACTGTACACAATCACCTAACATTCCAGGTGCTTCAGAATATGAAACCTGGTTGATGTTTTGCTGAACTATTCACTAATTGGTTTATTAATCAATCAATCAAGTTTATTAATCCACCCAGGGAGAATTTTATACATCTGTTAAATAGGGTAACATTCAAGAAAACTTCCTTTGGGTTTTAAGTACAATTTCACCTATTAAATACTTAGAATTAGCTGCTATCTTTATTAGTAATCAGTATCTTATAAAGTAAGCTAAATATATAGATGATTTTAATGAAAGCTATAAATTCCTACAAGAGTCCTATTTGTAAAACCTTAGCTAAGATGTGTAGGTTGATCAATAATGTTAGTATTTTTTTTTTTTTTGGTTTTTTTCGAGACAGGGTTTCTCTGTGTATCCTTGGCTGTCCTGGACTCACTTTGTAGACCGGGCTGGCCTCGAACTCACAAAGATCCGCCTGCCTCTGCCTCCCAAGTGCTGGGATTAAAGGCGTGTGCCACCACCGCCCGGCTTAATGTTAGTATTTGATCATATTCTAATTGTAATAAATAACTTGCAATGTTTCTTATTTCAAGCGCAGATGTGTTTCTTGGTTGTTGTATGTTTGTGAATTCTTTTTTTTCACCAAAACTCAAGGCCTCAGGCTGCTAGGTAAGTGTTCTATCACTGTGCTACAACCCTAACAAAAGCCAGTTAAAATGAAAGCAATTTTGCAATATTGAATATTTCATCTTGGTTTATATTTGTCTAAAGGAATATAAGATATTAAAGAGAGATTAAGAGTATCCATTCTAAGTGACGTAAATATATTAATATGTTGCTTATTTGGCACTATGAATGTAAGCAAAATATGCCTGTTGTAGCTAGACCATGGAGCATCAGTGTTGGGAGGACATCTTTGGAGACACTAAAGGCTTTCCTATGAGTTTCAATTTTATGCCTCATACCACTTGGCAGGAATCTTGAAGTGCATACTTAGTTGTTCCAATGCTTAGGAAGAAATTTCTTATTTAAAGTATTTTCAGGGAAATATTTATATAGATTGACTGATTCTGATTCTAAATTTCTTCTCCATCATTTCAAAATGAAAATGTGATCAATAAGGACATGAATAAACTATATAGGATATACAAATGGGGGATGGGTAGGATTGAAATTCTTAAATAGCATACATGTGTTTTCTACTACAACATATAATAGGACTAGGGCAACAATTTAGCTTAACAAACAATGGTACTTCTTTCCTTCCTTCTTTCCTTCTTTCCTTCCTTCCTTCCTTCCTTCCTTCCTTCCTTCCTTCCTTCCTTCCTTCCTTCCTTCCTCCTTTCTTTCTTCTTCAGACAGTGTCTAACTAAGTATCCCTGACTAGCCTGGAACTTCCTATAATAGAGCAGGTTGGTCTTGAACTTAAGAGATATACCATCCTCTGCCTGCACAGTGATGGATTCAAAGGCATACACAACCACTCTTGGACAAGGGTACTCTTTTTGTCTTTATTTGTTTTGTTTGAGACATTGTGTAGAGCTGGCTGGTCTGGAACTCATAGAGTTCCTCCTGCCTCTGCAAAGGAACTTAAAATATTGTGAGCAAAAAGTACAGATAACTCCATTTCTATAATAACTTCAAGACTTTATTGTTTCCTTATCTGTGTGTTCACTTTTGAGACAGTTGTGAACCACCATGTGGGTGCTGGGAGCTCAAACTGGGTCCTCTGCAAAAGTAGTAAGCATACTTAACCATGAAGCCATTCCACCAGCCCCACGTCTAACATTCTTAAATAATGGTGCCATACAGAGGAACATGATTGGAAACACCATTCTAGCTTCATAAAATATGCATCATGCTGAGAAATACTAGTCAATGTTGATTTTGCAAAAGGAAACAAAAAATTTTAATCATTTACTAATCTGTATAAGACCTAAAAATGCAAAGATTGACAGGAAAATTAAATATATGTGGTACATATACAGAATGGAATATTCACAGAAACTTCTTTTCTGGAATCACTCAATAGATTTTTATTAGATGTTTATAAGTATACAGTTCAATCAAGCCATAAATATTCTATCAAGTAATTCTTAATAATCCATGTGTATTCACAAGACTTGCACTTTTCTTTGTCAACTTCTAGAAAGAAATAATGGCTGGCTATAGTTTTCCCTCATCAGAATGATTTCTTTCAGCAGAACGACACAGACATAAAGGTATCATTTTTTAAGATAAGTGAATGACTGGAAGTAAAGTTTTCCAAATTGGTTTTTTGGCCACTTACCTAACGTTGCCCAGCTCACACTCTGATTCACAAGAGGCAGTCCTTCTTTCTTTAGCAGACTGTGGTGGGTGCTGTACACAACATACATAGACAGCACTATACTCAGCATCTGAAACACAAACCAAACAGCTTAGCAAAGGGAAGGCAGGGAAAGATGACACACTAGAAAGAAGATGCTTCCACAGTGCTGAGAAAAACTGGAAGGTAACTGAAATACTGGATTGGGCCAGGCTGCATTCTTGTGCTCCAGAGATACAAGTTAGTACTATCAGGCTAAGCCAGAGCCTTGCCTGAGGGTGCCATGGCATGCACACTGCCAAGGTTCTACAGCACACCTCAGCAGAGCTTCTACTTAGAAGCACCTGTTACAAATGTTGACGCTCTCTTAGATCATGCAAATGGAGAGGGTGTGCAGTTTAGTGCCTGTCCCCTCTGCTCCTCTGCACAGTACCACCTGACTACTTTTTTGTTCAACACAGTTTTGTGGTCTGGTTATTTACCTGGTCCTGGCAACTGAGACAGCATAAGTGCTCACTGCAAGTCACACTGTATGGGAGGAGTATGCTGGAAAGCTGTTTTCATAAAAACTGCTTTACTGTAACTTAGTCACACCCATTCACTTAGCCATTTTCTCTCTTTGTGCTGACACACCAGGCTTGAACATTTTTAACACTCTCCATATGCATGACAACCAAAAATATTATCCAGCTGTACAGAAAAATATCTATTGATCCCTGAACTGGTAGATTAATTACCATTTTAATGAAATGAGCTAAAATAGGACTACAACAAAATAAGCTCTCATAGTTCAGATCAGTGGTCTTCACTGTCAAGTCCTAGAGTCTAATTTATTTTGTCTTTTCTGTGAATAAAGTTATGATGCAATCCTAGGATCCTTTCTATTGTAAGACATATTCTCAATTCAGAGAGGTCAAAATGAGAAAAAAAAAAAAAGTATGCCCTAGGATCAATAAAATATGTCAGGCAGCATAAGAATTAAGGCAAATTACTAAAGATACTGCAAGAAAGAACCTTGTAAAAGAGTTACATAATATTCATAGGTATTTCCAACAAAGTATATAAGAACTTAAGCATGATACTCTTCCCTCCTCTAGAATGAGAATCAGAAACACATGCTCCTGTCAAAGCTCTCATTACTGTAGGTAGATTCTGTCAAAACTACTCCAGTTTTAAAGAAATGCCAGTGTACTATTTACAATGAAGCATCTGTTCCAAGGCTTGATAGGATAGTTACATAGGATTTCTTCTCTTTTTATGAGTTCACTGTTGCTCTCCAAGAATGAACATAACTTACTATATCTTTTAAGCATGGTATATTTTTATTTCATACTACATTATGACACTTTGTTCTGAGAGAACTTTTTAAAAAGACTCATATGGGTTTGGTAAAGTTCCAGATATTGTTATTTAACCATTAAAGGAAAAAAAGGAGAGCTGGTATGGAAGTGGAGAGAGAACAAACATATGTTGTTGTGAGTGTAAACTAGTGAAGACACTTTGGACATCAGTCTGGAGGTTTCTCAAAAAATAGAAACAGAACTGACGTATGACCGACCCGGCTATATCTCTCCTGGGCGTACACCCAAAGGTCCCCATACCCTACTACAAAGACACTTGTATAACTTGTTCACTACTACTCTATTCATATAGCTAGAAAACAGAATTAACCTGTATGACTAGATTAACAGATCTATTAACAGATGAATGAGTAAGAAAAATGTAACATGAAGAAATATTACTCAGCTTGGCTGGCCATGGCTATTATGCACATGAATTCACAATGCTATGATTACTTACTTGCATAAGAATATGCCAGTCAATATTCTAGCATAGATGGGGGAGGTACTCTCCAGGCATCTCCCCCACATGACAAGATACTGGAAGTTGATAGCTATGGGGGAGGGAGAAACATTCTTTTTTGAAGGTGTTTCTACTGTTTGGTTTCCCATGCTCCAGTGGATGGTCTTACATCCACACACATATTGGCAGCACTTTATGGACTCAGTGCTACATACACACAATGGGACATTATTCAATTGCAAAGTAAAATAAAATTACAAAACTCATAGGTAAATGGATGGAACTGAAAATAATCATTCTGAGTAAGGTACCTCAAACCCAGAAAAACAAAAATATTGTATGTTCTCTCCTATAAGTGGATAGTAGATTTGATTCTTTGGATATGTATGTTTATATTAAAGTGCCAACACATGATAAGAAATCCTAAGGGGCTACAGAAGGGCAGTCAAGTTGTTGGTCACTGTGATCCCAAAGACCCTTCTTAATAACTTTATAGATTGTCACCACTGGCCTCAGTTACCCTCCAGAACTGGATGGCAAGATTGTTGCTGAAGAGTCACAGGACATGGAGAAATTAAGATGGTGCCAACCTGGAAGCTCCATCCTGACGCCTAGCTGTTGTTCACAGTGCTGGAAGGTGCTATGCATGTCATTGGGGGAGAAAAAAAAATCAGCAGTCTCATCCACCTGTGAACCCTTCCAGCTACAATAATGATGGGACGGGCAAGATAGGCCCACTGCGGCAATTGCTGTAGAAATATTATGGGAGTAACCAACCACTGTTTTGCTTGGACTTGACCTCCTTGACAAGACAGAGCTCATTCCTGGTACAGTTAATCAGGCCAAAAACTTGTGGCTGCCAGGTCATAGGCCCTAGATTAGAACCTAGCACTGTCATTCTGCTAAACAGGTACAGTAGCTACTGTCCCCTAAGCTCTTAACCTTACACCCACAGAGGAGAGCATCTCTCAACTGTCATCACAGAAACTTCTCTGACAGTCAGTGATTAACAGAGACCTACAACTGTCAACACACAGAGAATAAAGGATGCTGTGAAGGCAGGATGAAAAGACTCTAAGAGCCAGAGGTGTGAGCAGCAGACAGGACAGCACCACTGCCTACATGTGGTGTCGGCTGCCCTGACCGTATGCCCAGACCTGCAGAAGATCACGGAGCCAAACCCAGCACGGATGGGCATGGGGAGCACACACAGCCCCACCCACCCATCAGAGGAATTACTGTTAACTGATGCCTTCTGAAGGATGGCTTGCCAGTTTTCTCCGGAGATATGGTCACAGGCAAGTAGCACAAAGTAGATTCAGTGGGTTTAAAAATCAAGCACACAATGGTGGGGACAAGGTAGAAGAAGTTGGAGGGGAGGGAAAGGAGAGTAGATTTACCCACAGCACATTATGTGCATGTATAAAATACTCAAACAAACTAACAAACAGGCATAAAGTTGAAGGTGAAACATATTCACGGAGACAGGGGAATAGTTGACAGAGGGTTGATACAAATGTATTTTATTGTTTTATGTATGAAATTTTCAGGAATAAAGAAAAACTGTAACAAAAACTAGTAATTAAAATTTTAAATCGTAAAATTAAAGAGGATTATTATCCTATTGAAAAAGCACTTTCTAAGCCAGGCAGTGGTGGCTCACGTCTTTAATCCCAGCACTCAGGAGGCAGAGGCAAGTGGATCTCTGTGAGTTCAAGCCCTGCCTGGTATACAGAGCAAGTTCTAGGGCTACAAAGAGAAACCCTGTCTCGAAACCATACCTCCCTAAAACAAAGAAAAAGAAAAAAATGCTATCTATTTTAATCTATAAAATGATATCATTTTATAAAACATGCCACTATGTAATCTGTAGCTTTCGCAACCCCATTAAATATTTGCTACACTGACATATTAAAAAAAAAAAAAAAACTGGAGTTAAATTGTTGAAAACCATACATCCTGTAAACAGAATATCTGGGCACCAACTAATTTTAAAACACCAAAGCCAAAGTTCTTTTTGCTCCAGCACAGTCAGCAACCAACATAAGCCTGTGCTCTCATGTCAACCCTCCCAGCTGCTGCCACTTCAAAGCAGCGTGCTATATGTGGGGACTACATGGAATCTCAGTCCAGAGGAAACATTTTCAGCTCATGTTTGGTCTAAAGTCCTAAAATCTCCGTGACTGCTGCTTTGTGGGAATCACTGGTTACCACTTGCTGACCTTTTGGCTACTGTATACATATTTCTGTGTGTTACCTTAAACAGAAAACTTACTTCTCAGATGACAGTCTTGAGTGACAGAAACACAGGAATGTAACAGAGTACAACACTAAGATACATTTTACTATATGGTTATTATGACATACTACTAAAAATTTGTAACTGACCTGTAACAGAAGTACCAACAGTTCCTCCTTTACCAAAGTAATTTTTCTTTTTACAAGAGTTGTTAGAACAGCCAGTGACAGCAGAAGAACCAGCAAGCCAGCACCCATTCTGTTTCAAAATATAATTCATGTTCAAACTTTTCTAAAGAAGCACACTAAAAACAGCATATGAAAACACATTTCACTCAAATGTAGAACTCTCAAGTATTTTTAATCCCTGTGAAGTAGTAAATCTGGCAGAAGAATGATGGGAAGCAGCAGGGCAAGCACATAACAGGGCTAGTTGTAAGCGCTGCTCCACAATTTCTTTCCGTATATTTACCTTATTACTTTTTACTGTATTTCTCTAATTCATTTTTTCATTCATCAACTACCATGTTTCTCAAACTGAACTGGGCAAAAATACAGAAGAGAATATAGAAGATAGCTAAAGAAAAGACTGTCAGCTTCTGTCCCGCAGATCTGACTGAGGAACCACACTCAGACAAAGAAGGACACAGGACTGACTCCATCAGGCCAAGCAGCTCCTTCCTGTCACTGACCTTGGTGTTTCCTCAGCTGGTCTGAGTGTAAGGTAGGGCAGTGGTCTCAACGGTGTTGGGGAGTACATCGCCCTAAAGGTCATCTTGTATATGGTGAAGTTGCTGATTTCATTGTCTAGACCATCAGGGAGAAGGTCACTGAAGTCACAGGTAACTAATACCAAGGAATTTTAGCTCTATTTCTTCCTTTATAAAAATCTGAGTAATATACCTGAATGTATGTTCAAGATACAATCTAGAACTCAAGAGAACTAAGAAATAAGAAAGCACAAATGTGTGACTAGGTATAGGCCAAGAACATGAGTGACATTTGTTTTTTTTTTTTCATTCTTCAGCTAATCTCTGAGAATCGTAAAATGAAAACATTAACATTTTAAGATATGTTATAATAAAACTCATAAAAATAACTATGTAAAATAAACATTTTTGCCTTTTCTCTCTTTTTCAAAAAAAAGTGCATTTTAACTCACTGATCACTGTTCTGCTTTGGTACACTGGGCTCACAGTAATCTAACAGTAACACTTTATAGCTATCTTCTCTCTCTTCTTATGTTATACTTACATATTTCATTATCTGTTTCTGTAATCTAGAGGATAGAATTGGTATGAAAGATCAAATGGAGATAGAACTTTATGAACTAAGAATAAAATAAATTGCAAATAATCACAGGAAACCAATATGAATTAAACATTAAATCAAGTTTAGAGAGAAACACCATAATTTTCAAAAACATAAATTTGATTTTTTACATTTTATCAGTTTTATTTGCTTTCTGAACCAATCTTTAATGGGAAATACAAATGGCAATTTTCTCCGGATACCATGTATCCGATTTGTTCTCCTTTCAGCATATCTTCCCCTAACTATGCCAACACTGCTTGAGCAGGACAGAGGGACGGAGGCTGTTAAAGGGGGGAAAGTGTTTACAGATACACCACAAGACATCGCAGCACAACCTACATCAATACATAATAAATAAAAGTACTTGAATTTACTTTCTCACATGCTATGGAAACTTCATGAACATTCCAAAATTTTGACTTAGGAATACAATATGAAAGTATAGCTTAGAAGGTATGGTCTTATAATTCAATATAATTATTGGGCTCTGATTAGAAACTGCATTCCTAAGACAATTCTTGATCTAGTTTGTTGTTGTTGGTTTTGTTACTGTAAGAATCAAGAAAAACCAAAAAGCAATAAAATTTTCAGCTAATCTTATTGTTAAAAAAAAGATATATCCTCATCTATTAAAAGTTAAAACACTTAGTGTATCACAGATGTTTCCTAAGTTAATCAGAAATCAAGTTGCTAAGAGACAAGCAACAATTGCTCATCCAAATATATGAAGACAGAAAGGTGGTCTTCAAAAACCTCAAGAGATCTGTAGAATATGGCATTCAAAGATGTTTTCATAACTTAATATTTTTTTGATATTGAGACATGTCAGCTCCTGACAGTATCCCCTATTCTACTCCAAGTGTAGGATGAGCATCAAAGAATCTCAATTTGAGATGGTTGCATTAGTGGCAAGCTTGTAACTGGGCAAAAAAAATCCCTTGCTTCAACTATAAACAGAATGCTATCTGAAAAGGAAAAAACTTGGAAGCAGGTAGGTCGACAGCCTAGCTCTGCTAAGGCAGGGTAGGCAAATCCTTCATAATTCTTGCTTTACAATTAATGTCTGTCACAGATACTGGGCCAAATGGCTGAAGATTGATGCTCCAATGTTACAGAGAGAAATTGAGGACCATCCAGGCAGCTAGTTGTCTGTCATTTCTTAGTTTTGGAAACTGCTGCTGCTGGCTCTGCACTTCCTGTTTATTCAGATATATTTATCCTTCTCCGGTCTTTGATGTAATTGAAGACTAGATAGTTATAGTCTCACAGTTAAATTTTAAGTTGTTTAGGAATTAAAAGGATGTTCTAGGTCTAAGAAGATGTTTTTAAGTTGGTAATGCAAGTTAAGATTGAAACTGAGTTAGGTATAGAATTTTAAACTCATTGAGACAGATAGATAATAGAATATTAATATCAGTTGTCAAATATGTATGGACTGAACATTGGAAATGTATGTTATACCTTATAATTTTCATAATTGTGGCCTAATTATTCTTATTGTTCTGTATTATATTTATTGTTATAAGAAAAAGGGCCTTTTATTGGACTAAAAGGGGGAGCTGTTTGGGGTGAAAGATATGCCTTAAATTAAAAGAAAAAAAAAAGGCATATAGGAAGGTGAGGGGGAAGAGAGTAGGAGGGTGGGACCAGGAGAGGGAGGGGATTATGATTGAGATGTAACTTGAAGAAATAAATGTTAAAAAAAAATGCCCAGAGCACTCCAAAATAAGCAGCAAAAATGAGTATGATTTATTTAAAGAAGAAGAAGGAGGGGGGGGGGGAGGAGGAATGGTGTGGTATACATTCCTACAATTCCAGTACTCAGAAAGCTGAGGCAGGACACTGAGTTTGAGGCCATCCTGGGCTACATATACAGATTCTGCCACCCATCCAAAGTAAAAGAACTGCAGCTAGATGAAACACAGATAATTTAATTAAGCACCCAGAGATACAGAAACACACACATATTGGGGCTGGGGAAAAGTGATAATAATTACCTAATAAGACTTAAAAGCAAAGGCAACCAATTATTCTAAGCATTTGTCTAAGGTATATTGAGGAGAAATGTACCACTAATATTGGGAATATACTAAAGAATAAAGAATTTTTTTTACACAATTTCAATGATTAATAGAAAAGTTGCCTATGTACAAATACAAGGTCCTGGGGTTGATTCTTACTTCTGTAGACAAAACAAAACAAGATAACACAAAATTAACGTAAAACTTTCAGAATAAATAGAAATTATTTTTTCTCATGGAAAAATGTTAATTCAAGTAAGACAATTTTTCACTTTTCAATAGCATTTGGTTATGAACACACTCAAAGTCAACATCTGAACAGCAGAACACTTTCACATATAATTAATTTCTTACAGATTCTATAGTATTCAAAATTCAAAAAAAAAATCTAGACTAGGGTGAGTTTTAAGTTATTGCTTGGTGCAATTTTATTGCCTGTGAAGGTCTACTAACATCTCCAGGGAGACCATGCCTCTCGGGTGATAGGCTAAGATCATAACTAGTAATTTAACATTAGTATTTCAAGTTTATTCATGTAATGTTAAGCTCAGAACCAAGATTAGTTTAAAGTGTTGGGGCTGGAGAAGTGGTTCAGCAGTTAGAAGCAATTTGTACTCTACCAAAGGATCACAGTTCAGTTCACAGCACCCATATCAGATGGCACCCTGACACCTATAACTCAGATCCAAGGGAACTCAAATCCTTCTAGATGGCCTTCATGGATACCCACATACATATGGCACACATGTGTGTGTGTGTGTGTGTGTGTGTGTGTGTGTGTGCCTGTGCACACATGCACACACATATCCCCCCCCACACACACACACAGAGACAGAGAGAGAGAGAGAATTGCTTTTAAATGTCATAGTGTCAATACAAATTCTACTGCAATGGAAGAGAATATTATACGTACACTAGAGAAAGGTCTGGCTCTCTACCCACAACAGGCATCAGTGGGAACACTGCCAGAAGCAAAGAGAAGAAAACCCAAATCAGGCAGATGGTCTACAATCAAGAAAAAAAAATTGTATTTAGACAAACATGGTATAGAAACCTGTTTTTAGCATCTAACACATACATGACTGAAACTAAAAGCAAAACTTGCCTAGTATTTATTTGGACAGTAATATTGCATTGATTACTTTTGTAAAGACAAATGTATGACAGGAAGTAACTTAAAGAAGGATCTTTTTTTCTTTCCTAGTTCCACAGATGGTCCTGTCCATCATGGCAGGGCAAATCATGACAGTCAACAAGAGCTGGAGGCAGGTGGTCACACTGCAGCCAGTCAGGAAGCAAAAAAAAAATGAATTCTGCTACTTAACTTTGCCCCCCCTCTCTCTTTTAAATAATCACAGTAGTTTATTCACTTTTTTTATTAATCACTTTTCACCTTGATTAACTTAATTTAGAAAATCCCTCACAGACATTCCCAGAGGCTTATCGCTACAGATTCTTACTGCCATCAAGATCAACCATCACAAACATGGTTACCTTAAGTCTTATTTACTATCTGTTTGGGATTTGTTTGTTGTTTGAAAATTTTATATATGTGCTTTGGTCAAAATCCCTCTCAACTTCTTGTGCTTTTTAAAAGTGCTTTGAGTCTACTTACTGCTACTTCTCTAGAAGAGAAATGTGTGAATGGGGCACAAGGAGGTTACTCCTCAGACTGGAGCTGGAAGCATGGATCCCTAAGACATTCTGCTGCTCTGAGAAATGCCCAGACCTTTCCCTCTCTAGGGACTGGAAGCTCCATGAAAGCTCCAAAAAAAAAAAAGCCAACTCTGCCTTTACAGCCTTTGTACATGTCCAGCTCATCCCAACAGGAATATATATATATATCAAAGAGACCAAAAGTTGATGCCAGCCCTCTGTTTCAAAGGACCAGGCCCTATAATGAATGAACTCTATATAAATGAGGGTGCATTCCACACCTTTGTTTTAAAATAAACAATTCTAAGCCAAACACATGTCAATTCAAAGTAATTACTAGTCTGTCCTGCCAACATGAGTACTTATACCTTTGCTTGGGTCCATAGCTGGGTGAGAAATGGCCAACCTGCAAATGCAATCAGTCCCGCTGTCAGCATGTATCGGTAGAAGAAACTGAGCACCTGGTGATCCATTATAAAGAAAATGAAGAATAAAGTCACTTAAGACCAGTAACATAAAAACTCAAGACACCTGAAGATGTAACCGGTCAGGTACTTACCAGTACTTCAATACCCAAGATAAAGACAAGCAAGCAGGCAGCAAAATGGCTCAAAGGAAAAGTCAACAGTGATACAGCCAGGTCTTGAATAACTTGGTATCTGTTTGAGGAGATGATTTACAAAAAGATTACTTATAATTTGTATAGCATCCTAAAATTAGCAACTAAAACAAAAGTTAAAAACTGCACAAAGCTAAAAAGCCCAGGAATTTCCATTCATAAATGATTTAAAATTTAAGATAAACTGTAGCAATTTGTTTTAACTGCTTTGCTTACTTTTATTTGTGGAAATCTATAAGTATTTTAAGGAAAAAGTTTAACAAGCATTTTCTTAGTTTTTATAAATATAAATAACAATAAATGATTTTTATGTGATTTTAGTTTAAACCAAGGAACATACATTACAGATAAGTCAGGAATAAAATGAAATGAACCCAAATGTATGCAAACTGAAAAAAAAAAATACTGAAACTCATCGGCATAACCTTCTATCTACCACTGAGCTATACCCACAGCCTTCCCAGGGAACGTCTTAATTGCACTTATTTATTGACTTTATTTGCAGTACCAAAGACAGAAACTGGAGATTTACACATACCAGACATCTACTCTGACACTAAGCTAGAACTGCAGCATTTTCATTTAAACTTTATTTAGTAATTCAGGCTGGCCTCAAAATGCCTTTTTGTGACTTAGCCTCCTGAGGAGATGGGATTATAGACATGCACCACTACTCCCAGTTTAATTGCACTTTTTAACTGAGCCAAATAACCTTTTCCAAACCCAATTTAAGATGTCATTAATTGTACACTAATTGTAATTGAGAATTTATAACCACCAAAAATGTATTACATACTTGAGTACGTCTTGCATTTCATCACTGAAAAAAAACTTAAGCATTTGTAGAGCATTAAGTAGGTATTTATAAAAGGCCAGTGTCATTTGGTTTACAACCTTTTTCTGATTGGAAACAATGGCTATAGAATAGAATGATATCACACTGAAAAGCAGCCATCTAGGAAAGAAAAGTTGGTACCACAAGAGCAGTATTTCTTTTGCTTTCAATTGTAAATAAGCAAAGAAGCACAAAAGATTAAATGAAATCATTTTGGAGGGATTTTATTCTAGAAAAAAAAAATGAGTTAAAAAATTTAATTTTTATTTATTTATTGTGTGTACATATGTGTGTGGGTGTCCTTTCCACAGTGTGCATCCACAGTGGAGGTCAGAGAACAATTTGCAGAAATCTGTTTGCTCCTTTTACCACATGGGAAGCAAGCACCCTGAGTGTTGACCTGTGGAGTCAGTCAGCTTGAAAACTCACTTTTAATGTTTTATTTTCCATGCAATCTATCAAAAGGGTGAAATAAAACATCTGCAAAATCACATCTTCCCTTAAAACTTAAATATACATATGTCATCTTTACAATTAGGCTATTTAATAACCCAGAAGGGGTTCTAATGTGGAACAGAATTTTCTTCCTAATTAGGAAACCTTTTAGAAAATACTATCAACAGCCTTGTCCATTCAGTTGGTAAAAGTCACAGTGTGTTCTGTGCTCAGTGCCTTTTTTTTCCTTCATATTTTAAGATATTGGAAGCATTGCCATATTTTATTTCGTGTATTTTAATATTTTTAAAACATATTTTTAGAAGGTAGTAGTCAAAGCTAAAATCAAAAACTATTAGAATAAAAATATATAGTGTCAGGATGCACCTGCCAGCCAGTTGCTTTGTTTGCTTGTTTGTTTGTTTTTGTATTTTTCAGACAGCCTTTCCCTAGAGCCCAGGACTAGAAATGCAGATCCACTTGCCTCTGTCTCCCAGTCAGCTTCAACCCTGACTGGGTGTACCCCTCTCCAGGCTGACTGTAATGGTAAGAAGTTACTTTACACCACGTGAGGAAGTACGTGAAGACAGAACCACAGTGCATATGGATAATGGTAGGTCTCTCTCTATCAGTACACATTAACAGATTTTATTTAAGTATAAACTTTCATTTATTTGGTGGCTAAGAAAGGAGAATTAAAGTGTATGGGAAGAAAACACATAAATCTCCTTGCAAAACATGAAGAATACAAGATGAAATTCAAGATATAAAGTACTCATGACACAACATAGTAATATTAATTATGCTATTGTATTCTATATTTTTTTTGAAAAACACTCAAAGAAAGGAACAGGTCACTTCTTCCTCTGAAAATACAGGTGAAGTCAAAAAGGTAACAGAAAAAGGATATTTACTATGCAGCATTATGCAGGCATAAATGAAAGGAGTGGTAGGACATCTGAGAGTATTAAAGCCACCTTTTATGACTTATGCTATAAAAATCTAGTACATCTTACATACAGAATTAACTGCTACTGACATATAAAACAAGGCAGAAAGTCATGCTACTTACTCTCTCAGAACTGCATACCATATTGGCACCGGCAGCAAGCAATACACATAGTAAGTCCAGGGGCAGGCTTGGATCAGCAGGAAGCAAGCTACTAAGATACCAATAGCTACAAAGCTATATGGCAAGAGATGGTGTGGCTTCTGAAAATGAAAAAGAATATTCAAATAAACCCAAACCCATGTTTGATACTTTTAAGAGCTTATAAAGAGGAAAACTATCTTTTTTTCTATGTTTCTGAAACTAGATGATTAAGTAGGGTTCTTTCAAAATGAAAAATCTGCCATTTGAAGGTGACAGCACACCAGGAAAGAAACTGGGTATCCTAGAATGGTTACCATTAGGCAATTCTCAGCTGCAGACTGGCAATGGTCCTAAACTTGATTTGTAAATAACTCATTCAGAACTCTGAACATGGTTCATCTTAGAAACATTTTTTTTTAAGTAAGTCTTGACTGGCTTCGGTGGCTAGCTCACAAGTGCCTATTTATCACACAAACTAGTCTTCATTTGGCACAGTTTCTGTCTATTCAAGCTCCAACCTGCCACGCTGCCCATTCACCTCTTTCCCATTGCCTAAACAAAGTGGGTTCCTTCAGCCACATCTACTCTTCTTAACCACCTGCTGAATAAGGAACTCCTACATGTTGGTCACTAGTGCCAGCTTCACAGACACCACGGCCTCCTGATGCTTTGGGCCACGTTTAAGTGCAAGGGTCAGAGACAACATACAGTCCCACAACTGGGAAAAGGGCACATTTTAGAGGAAGTTATAATGCTAAGAATTAAAGTTCTAGGGTATGAAGCAACAGTTACAAAATGGTACAAAGTATATTAAGCACCTTCTGAAGATGTTAAATATGCCTATATAGAAAAAAAGGAAGTGTGTGTGTGTGTGTGTGTGTGTGTGTGTGTGTGTGTGTGTGCTCTTTTGTCTCCTTTCCATGTTCTCTGTTTCTTCAGCCTGTTAGCCAAGGATAAAGGCAACGGGAATTAAGAACCTCTTTCTGGAAATACACGAATTTGGGGAGGAAGAAGAAAATATTAAATATGTCCCATGCCTTTTTGATGTTGTTCTCTATTAGCATAAAATGCTATGGAGTAAAGAATCGAGGATAAGTTAGGACATCGCTGTAAAAAGAGGCTGAAGCATAGCAATGTAACTAGGATCAATAGCACAAGAAATAAAGATAATAGTGGTCCCATAGCAAAATGATGGGAAATAGAAGAGCAAATTTAAATAAGTGTGGAGAGATGAGAGTTCTAAAATGGAAAGGGGATAAGACTTTAATTGATTGTAAGAGATAAGAACTTATTTACACTATTTTGAAAAGAGTAAAATAATAAGAAAGGAAAGATATGAGAGTGTCTAAAAAAACAATTCAATATCCTAGAGTTGATACCATAACGCAGAATTATCTCAATCTCAATCTCCCTTCCATATTACGGAAATCACAACCAACGAAGTTGCAGTAAGGTTAACCCTGACTGAATAACATTCATAAAGCATCCAGGGTAGTGTATACTTGAGAAAGATAGAGATCAATGAAGATAACTTACCGACTGGCACAAAAATATGGTTTCCCAGCTGTACCTTTGCTTGTACCATTAAATTGCTTGAATTTTCCTCCATTCACTACAGTCTAAACTTCCAGCAAAAAGCTGGGGAAATGCCTCAGTGGTTGTATATTGCACTTGCAGAAGACACAAGTTCAGATACCAGCACGCATTTTAGATGGCTTACAACCCCTGTAACTCTAGCTCCAGGAGATCTGATTCCTCTGACTTCCAAAGGCTTCTACAGTCACCTGTACAAACCCTCCTACACATATACATAATTAAGAAGTCTTTAAAAATAAACTCACCAGGACGTACTTTTTGTACTGTTATCAATATAATGGATTCTTTTTTATTTAAAATATGATAGTCCTTACATCATCTTAAACACTTAATATATTAAAGCTGTCATTTGTAATATGATATGTAGTGACCAATGTCATGGAGGGTGGCTATGTGTGTCTGTTTCTTATCTACTTTATTTAATACAATAATTTTTTTCATGGTAAAATCTGAATCTTGTATTTCTCTGTAGCACATCTAGCACTGTACTTTACATTCAATTAAATGACTATTAGCAAATTAATTTTAAAAAGAACTATCAACTATGAGTTATTGACACATTAACAAAAAATAGTATCTTTTTTCCCTAATATTCTGAACAGCAAGAGGAAAAAAGTGACCTTTGGCACAAAGTCCCAGATATTAGTTCCCCACATCCTGGCTGGGAGGCTGTTACCAAGTTAGTTAATTCCCCTCAGCTCAGTCTCATGTTTTGAAAACAGAAGTTAGAATGCACAGTTAAAGGCAACGAGCACAGTATACCTTTCAAGAACTCAATAGAATTCCTAGATATATTTCGCCATTAGCAAAACATAGTCATTTTTGTGTATTTCTCTAACATGTAGTCAATAATTTCCATTACAGTCAACTTCAAATACATTAAAAATACTTAAAATTACTTGGAAGAAATTATTTAAGACATTATAAAACTGTAAAAAATGAAATTAAACAATAATGTTCTTCCCTACACTACAGACAAATAAAATATAAAAGACATTGCCTCAACAATGTTCATAGCAGCTTTATTTGTAATAACCAGAAACTGGAAACAACCCAGATGTCCTTCAACTGAAGAATGGATAAAAAAACTGTGGTACATTTACACAATGGAATACTACACAGCTATCAGAAATTAGGAAATCATGCAATTCGAAACCAAATGGATGGAACTACAAAAGCTCATTCTAAGTGAGCTAACTCAGTCTCAGAAAGATAAACATGGTATGTATTCCCTTACAAATGGATATTAACCATACATCAGAGGATAACTATCCTACAACCCACACACCCAAATAGATAGGAACCTAGCATATCTATCCTAGGAAAAATTCTACCCACCAGTGAGTCATGGAATCTGCTGCAGGTTAGTGGAACCCCATACCCTAGATGGTGTGCCATATCAAGCTCCAGTACGAGTGGAAGCTCTTGGGCCTCACATGACGAAAGATCTGAGGGAGTATGATATGTGAGGGCCCACCTCATCTGAGGAGAAGGAGAGTACCAAGTAGAGGAACAAGGAGGGAGGGAGGGAGGGAAGGAGAGAGGTAGGGAAGGAGAGAGGAAGGGAGGGGCCAAGAGGGGAGGAGGGAGGAAATTATGTTCTAGAAGTAAATAATACTTTTTTAAGAAAAGAGTTAATAAGCTTAAAAATATAATAAAAATACAATATAAAATTTTCAAACTATAATTTACCAAAGGTATAATTGCTTTACTGGCATGAAAGGAAAATGGCCTTAATTTCAGATTAGAATGTTAGATTGCAGGTGGCTACAGAGATTACACAACTTGATAGCAGCTTAAAAGTTTTTTTTTGTTTTTTGTTTTTTGGTTTTTTTTGTAGAGGTATAGGCTATTTCCATGGTTTGGCATTAAAAAGCAGGTAACAGGTTTAAAACACTGTAAATAAATTAAAGGTGACAGCTGTACAACCTGGTTTTACAAACCTCCAAGAGTTGAAAAAACTTAGAGCTAAGGTAAAATAATGCATGGTGTTAGCCCATGCCTTTACCTCCAGTAGAGACAGGAGGATCATTATAGAGTTAGTTGTCTTATAAATTCTAGAGTTACAAGAACAGGGTGGTGATGGTGCACACTCTTAGTCCCATCATTGGGGAAGAATACACCCTTAATCCCAACACACTAGAGACAGAAACAGGCAGATCTCAGAGCTCAAGGTCAGCCTGATACAAAACAAGCTCTAAACAGAGAAAAACTTTGATCCAGGGGTGGAGGAGCACATCTTTAATCCCATCAGTTGGGAACCACATGTCTTTGATCCCAAAATTTAGAATGCAGAGACAGACACATAGGATTTGGAAGGATTTAAGTTTAAAAGCTACTTACAAAAGGCAGGCTGCAATTCAAACAAATTGTCCTTTGAGATCTCAAAATATATACACTAAAGGTTTGTTGAGCTCCAAAATATCAAAATAATTTCTTCTATAATCTGGATTGAAAGGTAATACTTTATATATTGTCAAAAAACCAAATTTGCTCCAGGAAAAATATTACCTGAAGCCCCCCCCCCCTCCAAAAAAAAGGTAATTGTCCCAGAGTTAGGATTAGGGCAGGGCTCTGTTCTTATCTTTCCAGGAGATTTAAAGCATCCATTCAAGGAATCCAGGGACAACTGGACAAAGGAAACCTCAGCAGAAAACAGATCAGATACCAAAGAAGACGAGTGGCCCAGATGATCCAGCCTTGCAGACTTCCTCAATAGCAGTTTCCTCAAAAGTCTACAACCACAACAACTCAAAATTGCTAAGATCGTTCAGCTCCACAGAATACTCCAGCCAGATCTTCAGTAAAGCTCTGAAGATCAGCTTCTGTCTATGACCTTCTTAGGACATCTAAATAGCTGAGCACAAAAGGACTGAACATCAAATGATTCTATTAACATTTTTAACCATTTTTCCATTCTTATTTGGGCCCCAAACAGGTTTACTACGTCCCAAATCAGCAGGAAGTCATTTTAAGAGAACAACATCCCATCCCCAGAAGGTGGGGAGGGTGCTCCCCCCATTTGGTTATTTGATGGATAATAGAAAATTTTGTTATTTAGGGGAAAAGACTACAAGCTGTTAAATGGTCTTGTTAAATGGGTTTTGGAGGTTAGACCCAGGGACTTCCCTCTTTTTCTTTTCTGTATCCTTCTTTCTCTCCTATATAGGAGTGAACAGACTTGAGAAAAATGGGACATAGACATAGTATAGGAAAGATCAAGAAAAAAGGACAGATTATTGAATATGGCCTTATACCTTTGTATACTGATACAAAATTAATATTATATTTGGCTAAATTGGTATTGATCATTGTATATTAATGCAAAATTAAGATTGTATAGGGCTACATCGGTATTGATCTTTGTATATTGATACAAAATTAAGATTATATTTGGCCACATTGGTATTGATCTTTGTATATTGATACAAAATTAAGGGTAACGCTTCTTTAAGGTATTGTTCGTAGTAATACTTAAAAATGAAATGTCAAGTTTTGACCTCTTGCTACCAACCGACATAAACTGTTTAGGATAATTAAGAAACGGAAACTAATAGTCATGAAAACATGTCATTTTGTTAGTTACGATGACAGTCTATCACAGTTATTTTCTAAGCTATTCAGAAATCAAGTTGCTAAGAGACAAGCAATATTTGCTTATCTAAATATAAGAGATAGATAGGGCATCTTCAAAAACCTCAAGAGATCTGCAGAATATGGCATTCAAAGATGTTTTCTTAACTTAAGATTTTTTGATATCGAGACATGTCAGCTCCTGACAGCACCCCCTATTCTACTCCAAGTAGAAGATGAGCATCGAAGAATCTCCAGTGGGAGATGATTGAATTGGTGGTAAGCCTTTCTCTTGGCAAGAAAAACCCCTTGCTTCAACTGTAGACAGACTTCTGTCCAAAAAGGACAAAACTTGGAAGCAGGAAGGTCGACAGCCTAGCTCTGCCAAGACAGGGTAAGTCCTTCATAATTCCTGCTCTACAATCAATGTCTGTCAGAGAAACGGGGCCAAACGGCTGAAGATTGATGCTGTAATGTATGGAGAGAAAATGGGAACTGTCCAGGCAGCCACTGGTATGTCATTTCTTAGTTTTGGAAGCTGCAGGCCCTGCACTTCCTATATAATCAGATATATTTATCCCTCTCAGGTCTCTGAGGTGGTTGAAGAATAGAAGCTAGAGTCTCATAGTTAAATTTTGAGTTGTTTAGGAATCAAGAGGGTGTTCTGGATCTAAGAAGATATTTTTAAAATTGTGAGGCAAGTTAGTATGAAAGCTGAGTTAGATATAGAACTTTAAACTCATGGAGATGGTTAGATAGTAGAATGTTAAAGTCAGGTGCCAAATACATATGGAATGGACATTGGGAATGTATGCTAAACCATATAACTATAATTGTGGCCTATTTATTTCTGTTGTTTTGTATTGTATTTATAGTTATAAGAAAAAGAACCATTTTTTGGACTGAAAGGGAGAGCTGTTGGGGGAAAAAAAGAAATACCTTAAACTAAAAAAAAAAAAAAAAGAAGGGAAGAGGATGGGGGGTTGAGGGGGAGGAGGGTGGATGGGACTGGAGGGGGGAGTAGGAAGGGGCTTGTGATTGAGACGTAACTTGAAGAAATAAAAAATAAATCATTAAAAAAAGTTACCATTATAAATACTTATAGACTATTATTATTAAAAATATACTAGCCCAATGCATTACTTTTTAGAGGATTTGGACATGGTAATAATCATAAGCGAGAATGAAGCAAAGGAAATGGAGGTAGGATATTCTGCCTGGTAAATGATAGTCAGCAATATACTCTAAGACAGGAAAGTGGTTTAATGCAATAAAACCTTGTATATACTGTTATAAGAAAAGTGATTCGCAACCTGTGGGTCTTAACTCCTTTGAGGGGTTGAACGACCCTTTCACAGGGATTGCCAAAGACCATTGGAAAACACATATATTTACACTGCAATTCATAACAGTAGCAAAAATATACTTACAAAGTGGCTTTGAAAAGAATTTTATGGTTGGGGTTATCACAACATGAGGAGCTGTATTAAAGGGTCACAGCATTAGGAAGGTTGGGAAGCACTGGGTTAGAGGTTGACCTCTTCCTTTCATTGAAAGCACAGTGAACTTTTATTTTTCAATGAAAGTAAAGAAAGCATACATTTTAAGGACTCAGTAGAATTCATATATATATATATATATATATATATATATATGTATATATCTCCATTGTCAAAAATCTAGTCATTTATGTGTATTTCCCTAACACGCAGGAAATAATTCCCATTATAGACAACTTCCAATACACTGGAATAATTAAACCATTCCTCAACAAGGTAAAGAAAACATTGTGGACATTTATAATGTTGAAAAGCTGAAAGAAAAAAATTCAGAGAAGCATAAATATTACTTTAAAAGAATATTTAAATAATTACTTTATTGTTTGTTCAGCTCTTAATATAAGATAGCGATAAATATACTGCCTTGAAGTGGTTTGTTTTGCTTTTCTGCTTTTTGTGACAGGATTTCTCTTTGTAGTCCTGGCTGTCCTGGAACTTCTTCTGTAGAGAAACACAACTTGAACTTAGAAATCCACTTGCCTTTGCCTCCTGAGTACTGTGATGAGAAGTGTGCCTACCACACCTGGCTTGAAGTCGCTTTTTGAAATTAATTAATTAATTTGTGTATTAATGTATTAGTGATTTATTAAATAAATTATGTATTATTTGTATTTGTGTGTATGTGTGTATACACACTTGTGTGTCATATGTAATGAGATGCCCGGGGAGGCCAGAGAACACCAATGCCCTGGAACTGTCACATGCTATGGGCACTAGGAACTAACCTCAGACCCTCAGTACAAACAGCAAACACTCTCAGTCCCTGAGCCATCTCTCCAGCTCTGATGTAGTTTTCTACTAACCTATTATAGAAGTATGTGGAAGACTTACACCGAGTAGTTATTTAAAAATAAAAAAACAGCATCATTAAGACTACAGAAGAACTTAAATTATTGATATGCATTTCTTTATGCTTCTCTTAAGTTACAGAGTCTTGTTATCAATGTATCTTCTTAGCCACTGAAAACAAGAGACCCAACAGAAAGCAGAAGAAAAGCAAAGAAAGCATCAGTTCACATAGTCTTACAACTTACATATCCTATGAGCTCTCTGTACATGATTCGATTCAGTTCCTTAGTCTGTAGTCCTGGTGATACTATCATCTGAATCTCTGTTACATCTGAACTTACCTTAACATCTTTCCTACTGCCTCTTGGGATATTAGAATGAGACTTGATGATTAACAAAGAAGTGTAAGACATCCATCCCACGAAACCAACTGCAACATTGATGCCCAAAAAGAGTCTGTCGTAAGTGTGATAATAGGACAATCCTTCCAATGCAAGATCAATCAGTTCTTCACAGAGGGAGACCTTTGGGGACAAAACATGTATAGAACTTGTACAGTGAAACAATGAAAGCCAAGTTTCTCAAACCATGGACAACTGGCATTCCACAGAAATAAACCAGCACAGTAGAGTGGAGTGAGTAACTGTGGAGAAGAGGTGATCAGCAGTAGACTTAAACTGAGAACATAAAAAATGTCTCGGCCTAAAGCAGACCGTTTAATTTGGGAAGATAGGGCACTTTAATGGAAATCATCGTATCTGTGATCTATGTACTGTTTTAAAGTAATCTATTATGCAGAACTGGTCCTCAGATGACATATACAGGAAATAAAGGTTCTCTAACATATATCCCAAATAAAGGAAATGCCCATATGTATATACATATGTAAACATGTGTGCACAGGCATATTTTACTTTCATATCAGATTATGCAAATCTACTATAAAACATCACTAAAATAACAATATGTTAGAGGAGAAGGATAGTTCAGTGATCTGGTGTTGTATTTTAGTGATAGAGTGCTGGCCTAGCATATGAGAAGCCCTGGGTTCAAATACTACCAGGGAAAAAGTCTAAAATTTAAAATTAAAACTGTAATTAAAAAATTATAAGTACACAGACTGGTAATTACTTAGGCAATTTTTAAAAATAGAAGTACAATTTTTAGTGTGTCATGGTGACACATACCTGTAATCCCAACTGCTTTAGAGGCTAAGATAGGGGAGTTGTAAATTTGACACTAGTCTGGGCAACTGAGCAATCCTCTGTCTAAAAAAAAAATAAATAAACAAATTGATAAATTAAATAAATTAAATATGGCAGGGGACGCAGCTCAGTAATAGAGTGCTTATTTAGCATGAGCAGGACCCTATGTTCAATTTCCTATAATGCAAACATAACACAACACAGAAAAAGAATGGGGTGGAGGTAAAGCCTCAAAGATTTGATAGGAATATGGTAGCATGAGTGGCAAGTGTGGTACTTTATACCCTAATGACAGGATGATGGCCATTTAAGGTTTGTTTTTTCATTAAGAAAAAAAAAAAAAACACAGTTCCTTTCTAAAGCCAAGCTAGAAAACTGTAGCCACTGAACCTGAAGCAAAGAGGAGTAGTCTGAGGCTAAAGTCCTTCCTCATCCCCCCGCCTGCCTGCTGTGCATCCCATGCAGAGCTCAGCTTGCCCTGACCCCAAGTGCCTATATACTTACCACTTCATCAAATTTTTCTTGTTTTATGTAAGATCTTGCTTTTCTTAAAATGTCCAGCTGTTGAGAATCAGAAAGCAACCTACAAAGGAAAATGAAAGAATAGTTTTAGTGTTTCCACATTTGGTTTCTATCATTTCTTGGTTTGTATTCTTATTTGAAAACAAGACAGTAAAAATTGAGCAAACACAAAGCAAAACCAAATAAAAATGAAAAAGAAAGGAAACATTAAGTTAACCTTTACTGTAGCTGGCTATCTGAATGCTTCTAAGAGATTATGGTTAAACTTAGTTTTCTTGACTCCATTTTTCCTTTTATTTTTAATTTTTTGGTAGTGCTAGGAGTCAAACACAAAGCCTTAGACATTATAAGCAAGTGTCCCACTGATGAGCTATCCCCCAATCGCTATATAAAGCTTCAAACTCCAACTATATTTATGAAATCTATACACACCATCATTCTAAAGACATTTAAGGCCATGAGAAAGAAATCTGGATTAAGTCAAGGTAATTAATAGACCACTGATATCCATCACTAAGTCTTCCTGTGTGTGAACTAGCCATGAAGATATGGTAGCAGGGTTCCTCATCAGTATACTTTTTATTCCTGATTCAAACAGGATTTAATAATGCACATTACAGAAGAGCTCTGGCAGAATTTAACCAACAATGGTAATTACTGAGTAATTTGAACATATTCATCATTCTTACACTACAATGTGTTCACAAAATATTAAAAAATATAGAAAACCCTAAACTATATAAACCCAAAGCCATTGTTAACATTATAGAATAAAGAAAATATCATCAGAACAATTGCTTTTATGAAATGAATAAGTATGTTTAAATGCAAATTTGAATGCATACTGCTTAATTAAGCCTACATTTCTCAAGTGAGTATTATTATCACATCTAACAATGCACAAACGGTTACTGAAGGCTACTGGAAAATGTGTGATGTGTGACAAAGACTATGACAATTGTATATGGCTCAAACATCATATCACTTGTGTTCTGTCTAGCTGGCGGTACCCCACCTCTGATGAAATTTAACTCTGAAAAGAAGAAAATCTTTTATGTAATCTGAAGTGAGACAGTCCAAATTTTATTTATTTGAGACTCTTCTCTAGAAAATGCATATAATCCCAAATCTTGTATGATTTTCCAGAAAATTCATGAACCATACAAGAGTACCCAAACTTTCTTACATTCTACACGAATGATGAAGAATCTGTGCTGAGGGGCTGGAGAGATGATTCATTGTTAAGAGCACTTGCTGCTCTTCCAGAGGACCTGAGTTCAGTCCCAGGCATCCATATCAAGTGGCTCACATCCACCTGTAACTGCAATTCTGGCCATCCATTGCCTCTGGACATACACAGAGACAGACAGACAGACACACACATGCCACTTTTCATTTATCATCTATCTTGCATTCACATCTGAGTTCTTATCCATAAAGATCTTTATGCTTTCTAAAATAAAATCTTAATGGCCCATTCCAAACCTCTCCTCACACTATTACCATTTATTTTACTGTGAGTTAATAATCAGTTTATTCCCATTCAATACATTTAACCTTATATGGGCCAAGATAATATTTATACTTCCATTGATTTTCACAATAATACTTAGCAAAGTGCTACACAGAATGATTTAATAAATTTTAATGGACAAAAATTCTATCAAAGAGCCTGTTGTAGTACCACAGGCCTATAGCTCTTGAAGACAAAGGCAAAAGGATCTCAGGATTGGGGCCAGCTTTGGTTTCATAGCAGGTTTCAGGAAAGAATGAGCTATGGAGTAAGACAAAGCACTTTTTGTTTGTTTTGTTTAGTTTATAAAGCTATCAAAATGTTGTAGCCCTATAAGTAGGAAAAAATAAAACAATGACATATTCATGTTGTCATTCTAAAAATACTACAGATCTGCTAAACTAAGTAAAAGGATGAAAATGAAGAATGAGAGAAGCACTTTGAAGAAGTATTTAAATGTACTTCATTAGTATCTACTTAGGTAAGGAATTAGCCAGGGAAAGACAACATATGTTTAGACATACCAAAAATTTGTGGCATATCTCTGCTTTGGTTCCTCTGGATGCTCAGCATGTCAGGGTCTGGAATGACCTAACACAGCGATTCTCAACCTGTAGGTAATAAATCCTTCTGATGTCATATATCAGAGATCCTGCATGTCAGATACTTAGACTATGATTCATAACAGTAGCAAAATTACAGTCATGAAGTAGCAATCAGATAATTCTATGGTTGGGGGTCACCACAACATGAAGAACTGTATTAAAGGGTCGAAGTATGAGAAACGTTGAGAACCACTGACCTAAGACATAAACTCCTGGGTGCTTCCAGAGAGTATTAGCCGAGAGGGAAGATTTTCCCTCAAAGTGAGTGGTACCTTCCCATATATGACAGACATAAAGAAAAGAAACAATGTCACCTGCCTTTGCTTTTTATTTCTCAGGAAGTGTGTCTATGCTGCTGCTGCTACTGTCCTCCATTCAGTTAAGCTCCAGTTCTGTCACACGCCAGCAACTCTCCAGGGAGTTCCCAGGATTTCCTTAGGGACTCGATCAGAAATGCTGAGACATCCCATTTGATGGAGTAAGCAGCTAAGGGGTCTGCCTCTCCACTGTGTAGACTACCACTGTTGGGACGACCCAGCCCAGGTCCTGGAAACCAGTCTATCGAGCTCTGTTTAACAGTCTATGCATTCTACTGGTTACATTCCTCGAGAGATCTCTACTTAATATATTATGGTATTCATCAAAACCCACTACAGCCCATGACAACAGAGACTCATAAACTTCTCTACCAATAAAATTCATTTTCCCTTTTAGTTTTCCATCAAGTTGAGAAGAAATTAAAATATTTTCTCAGTATCACATATTTTAAACATAAAGTCCAAATTATAAGATATAATACATTCATATTTATATTAAAAAGGTAAACAAATAAGGAAAAATGAATCAGCCAAAGGGGTTTGGGTAGAAGACTTAAGAATGCTATAGGTTAAGTTCAAACAAACAGGAAAATCTGTAAGAATAAACATGGACACATCTTCATATTACACAAAATAGACAGAGTTGGGGGTGGGGAAACAACGGGATTCAACTCTATCATTTTATTTCCTATTGAAAAAAGAATCTAAAGAACCATGGTAAAAAGTCAAATCAGGTTATGAAAACTAGGGCTTCTGTTATCATATCTATTCTCTATAGGGTATCTTTTACATGAAATATCATAATTAAAATAATATGCTATAAGTGGAAAATATACACATATGTATTATGTACATATGCCATACATAGAAAGACATAACTGCAACTTTCTCTAGAGGAAAAAGTAAGACTGGCACACAGGACAGAAAAAGCAACATTTTTATCATTGCTTCTGTAATGCGAAACGTGTACATGTGCTATTTTTTCCTTAATATTTTATTACTAAGGTTTAATACTTAAAATGTCGAAATTTAACCAATAGCTTTAGGTTGTAAGTGAATTTTGGAATATGACTATGGCCACCAGAAACAAGAAAGTGTGGTAAATTAAAAGACAATTTTACAGCATGAAGACAATCAAAAACTAAAGGGCTTAGAGCTCAGAGAGATGGAAACCAAAGAAATAACTGAACTTTCTACAAGTGTAACTCTTAAGACATCCAACATTTTTATTCTTGGGACATGGCTGAGAATTACATACTTTTGATGGGAATTACTATAGAGATTATTGTGAGTTAAAGACAAACAAAAAACAGAAATATCTCTATGATCTGGTGATGCATTCAGGAGACAGAGGCAGGTATATCCTTGTGAGTTTAAGGCCAACCTGGTCTTCATGGTGAGTTCTAAACCAGCCAGGACTAGAGAGTAAGATGCAGCCTAAAACAAGGATTACTATCCTGTTTCATAAAAACAGGGGCTGAAACTGCCATGAGAAAAATATCCTATCTCCCTATTCCAGAAAGAAAGTATCATTACTTCCACTAACCCCAAGTTCTGGCATGCACCATTACATCCAGAAAAAGCATGATTCTGATTAAGAACGGCAAGTTGGAGACAGGGAAATGTATGCAAAATATTAAGGAAAAAATAGCACATGTACACGTTTCGCATTACAGAAGCAATGATAAAAATGTTGCTTTTTCTGTCCTGTGTGCCAGTCTTACTTTTTTCCTCTAGAGAAAGTTGCAGTTATGTCTTTCTATGTATGGCATATGTACACAATACATAATACACCTCATTGGATGAGTCCTTATCCCTCTAGATAATTCTCCACTAAATTAACTATCCTCGCTCAACCACAATGCTTTGTCACAGTTTCATAATTCACTATTCTTGGGCAAATCCAGTATATAATTCAATTTAATATTCAAGCCCAAGAAGAACAGAACCTTAAAAACGAGAGACAAAATTTTTTGTTTCCCCTATAGGAAATATATTGGCATCATTCTAGAAAAATGAAAATATAAAATAAAACAACACATACACAATGATCCAACAAATTATCCCATATGTGTATATGTTTACATCAAAAATAAAAGGTAAATGCAGTGGAATATACTGGCAATCCTAGATCTTGGCAGGCAGAAAGGGTCCTGGGTTTGAGGTTAGTCTGGGATACAAAAGTTCTATGCCATACTGAGTTTATATAACAAATAATGTTTTTTTAAAAACTCAAAACAGGAAAAAAAAAATCCCAAACAATAAAAAACCATACCATATGTAACTGACATAAACTAGACATAATACAAATGTTCATCAGTAGTAAAATACATAAATTGTAGGTTCACACATCCTGTAAAGCAGTAAAAAACACCAGAGCATGGCAATCAAACACAGCAGATGTCATGATATAACAGTGGGGAAAGGAAGTGTGCACAAATAAGAATAGCGGTTTGAGTTCTTTTTTTTTTTTTTTTTTTTTGGTTTTTCAAGACATGGTTTCTCTGTTTAACAGCTCTGGCTGTCCTGGACTCACTTTGTAGACCAGGCTGGCCTCGAACTCACAAAGATCCGCCTGCCTCTGCCTCCCAAGTGCTGGAATTAAAGGCGTGCGCCACCACCGCCCGGCTCGGTTTGAGTTCTTATATGTGAAGTTCCAAACAGGATAGTAATACTGAGAGTTATAAGTCAAAGCTGATTTCCAGAAGGGTAACAAAGGAAACTGGCAGTGTGTATTGCTCTGTTTCTTCTTTTTTAGCCTAAATAACTGTATTTTAACTGACTTTGTTGCTTATAGAATGGGGTCTCCTGTCTCAGTTCTGGATGCAGATGCTGTTTCAAAGTGTATATATGTTTTGTAAGAAAATATAGCTATGAGCTTTATTCTTTTCTTTAGACATATTAAACTTCCTTTTACAATTTTATCAACTTTCAAGCATTTGAGATCAAGAAAGGAAAGAAACAGTAAGATACTGTCTGACACACTACATATGCAGGCTAAGTGAACATAATGCTTAGAGACTACTGAGAGCACAGGCCAGGGGCAGGTCTAGGGAGAAAGAAAAAGAGATAATAACAGCTACCAGTGTCAATGTCATCATGTTTTTTTTTTTTTTTTGGTTGGGGGGGGGGCTCATTTAGAGAGTTTTTCTGTGTGGCCCTGACTGGCTTGGAACTCAGAGATCCAGCTGCCTTCACCTCCTGCATGCTGAGATTAAAGGTATGTACCACCCTACCAGGCCTAAGCACTATGGTCTTAAGAAATGTTCTTGCAGTAAGTTACACAGGAGCAAGGTTCCTGTAACTGTAACAAGACCTCCTCAGGATTTGCCCGTCCAGCCATAAGTCAAAGACTCATTCTGGCAAGATTTGCAAGCAACTTACTCTACTCTGAACACCAAAGGGTACAGACTAATGGGATGCTTCCTTGTTATCCTGGAATAAACCTTATTGTTATTTATTATTCTTGTTTTTTTTTCCAGGACTGTGAATCGAACCCAGGAACTTGTGCATCCCCAGTCTTTTCACTTTTCATTTTAAAAGTAGGCCTCAATGAGGTCCTATCTTTGAACTCGCTCTGTAGCTCTGGTAGGGCTTCAACTTTCCATTCTCCTGCCTCAGTCTCCCATGTAGCTGTGACTATAGGCTGCATCACTGAGCTCAGTTGATCACATCTTTTTTAAAAAATGCTTATTTATTACTTCAAGTACATCTCCATCATACTCTCCTCCCTCCACACCTCCTGGCCCCACCCTTCCACCCTCTCCCCCTTCTTTCAGAACTCATAATTCTTTTTTAAAATAATTAGGCCTCAATCATGAAAATTATAAGGTATAACATATATTCCCAGCGTCCATTCCATACATATTTGGCAACTGATATTAATATTCTATTACCCATCTATCTCCATGAGTTTAAAATTCTATATCTAACACATTTTCCATCCTACTTGCATTACCAACTTAAAACCATCTAGTCACAACTATTTACAAGGAATTCTATTTGTCTAATGGATGTCTAGAAATTTTTCAATTCAAAATTCCTTGACTATTCATGCAAATTAAATTTCCGTTTAATTTCTTTAATATATTATTTTTATTTCAGCAAACATTCCTTTCATGGTGGTCTTAAAGTCCAGTAACTTGTTTTTATCTCTTGCTAAGAAATATACCAACTTAGCACTTACTTGACTCTGGCTGTTCTCAGGGGGATGTTTCCGGAAACTGCGTGAGCTGTTTTACCTGGTGACCAGTCTCAGTGTTTGCCTTGGGAATTCAGACACTGTCTGTATTTCACAGTCGGCTAGGGGACCTCACAATCACTCCACAGTGACACTGTACAGTACAAAGTAGTGATAAGATTTGGAGGGGATTCAGAACACTGACATGACCAAGTAAAGGAGTGAACATTAGCTTTCCTGAAGCAAAGACTAAAGCAGCCACATAATTTAATACAGGGAAGAGAAGGTTTCAGGGGCAGAAATGTGTTCCCAGATGTTAAGAAGAAAGAGGAAGATCTTCATCAACCATCCTGACTTCTGAAAGTAAGTTGGCATCATTGGCATAATGGTTTATCTTCATTATTAACTTGGCTGAATCTGGCATCATCATAGGAGACTTGAGTGTATCTGTGAGGCCATTTGACAGAGACAGAGAGGAAAGGAGGGAAGGAGAAAGGGGGGAACGTAGGGAGGGAGGGGAGTAATGGAGGGAGGGAGGGAGAAAGAGAAAGAGAGAACTGAGTGAAGAAGACTCAGGCTTGAATTTGGGCAGTACTGACACCATTATATATACTAGAGGCCTGGACAGTATTTTTTTAAAAAAGGAGAAATTCAGCTGGGGAGCAGCGTTGAGGCATCACTCTTTTCTCTAGTCCCTGGCCTGCCATGATAAGAACTATTCTATCACACCCCATCATGATGGATTGAACCCTCATATCCTGAGGCAAAATAAACCTTTCCTTCCCTAAACTGTTTCTCTCAGGTGTTCTGTCACAGTGACATACTAAAAGACTTGGTTTAATAATTTTCACTCAGAGACTCAAGGTTTCATTTTTTTAAAGTAGCTTGAACATTGGCATTTAAGAGTTTAGACGATACAGACTACATCAAGTTTATTACATTTCTACCTTTTCTGTAGGTTTAATACAACTTAACGATAAGTTATGTCTAAAATCTCTAGAATATTTACAGAATTAATTAGTTCCTAGACCCTTAGAAAGAATGAGACAAATGGGTTAGGTGCACACTCTGTAGCCCTAGCAGTTACGAAGCTGAAGCAGGAGAATCAGATGTTTCAAGTTAGCCTGGACTGTATCATGAGATCTGCTATAAAAAAAGAGGGTGAGGAGATCCAAGATGGCGCCGACCATAGAGCAGTACATCTGAGTAGTAGGTGAATGAGATTAGTCACTGTGGAGTGATTGTGAGGTCCCCTAGCCGACTGTGAAATACAGACAGTGTCTGAATTCCCAAGGCAAACACTGAGACTGGTCACCAGGTAAAACAGCTCACGCAGTTCCCGGAAACATCCCCCTGAGAACAGCCAGCTCGGTCACCCATCTGGAGAGGAGTGACAGCTAGAGCAGATCTAGCCCACAAGGGGATTCAGCCCATGGCTCCAGCCACAGATCAGAGGCCTGCCTGTCTGCCTGATACCCATCCTGCACACGGACCTGTACACCCAAGAGGAAGAACAGCCGGACCACAAGAGCAAAGGTTAGTAAGATTTTTTTTTTTCCGGAGTTTCCAACATAGAGGCACAGTGTGCACTGTAGCTGAGAGGCAGAGACCTAACCCAGTCACACCAAAGCAATTAGGAGCCAAGACTGACAGCAAACAGAGCGAGAGACTGTGTGTTCTCCACAAATATTGGGGCAGGTCACTCACCCTAGCACCCAAGCATCTGAGGGAGTTAGCAACAGGCATACTGAGGCTGGCACCAATCTGGGGTGGAGCTCCCTGCCTGCACCTTCAGCCTAGCTGGTGAACCAGAATGACTGTGTCACTGAGAGGAGAACACAGGCCCAACAACAGCTCTACCTGCCTTTCTGAGGACAACTGCCAGCTCCCAGGTCCTCAGTAGATAGCCCCCTCCTGACTCCAATCCCCTGTATATTGGTCCAATTGGATCACAACCAGTTGAGGAGAGCAGCAGCCAATCTCCTCTCTCTCCTAGAGCCAGTCTATTACAGGAACCTGCCCACCATCTGGAGGTAGACACCAGGACCTCAGGACCAGCCAACCCCCAGGACAGGGAGTTTTCCTGAGCACCAAGGTCAACCGACAAAATAAACAAACAGACAACACCAGCATCAATAAGGTGACAAAAGGTCAGCACAAGAACATGGTAAAAAAAAAATCCAAAACAATAGGATGTCTCCAGATTCTAGCAATAATGCTACAGACAACTCTGGACATCCCAACACGATGGAAACAATGGAAAATGGCCTTAATCCTATGCTTATATTAATAATAGAAGGCCTAAGGGAGGAAATCAAATACCTCAGAGAGCAACAACAAAGTACTGCAAAGGAGGTGATGGAAATGAATAAAGCGCTTAAAGAAATGGAAGACCTGAAAAAAGAAGTTGAAGCAACGAAGAAAATCCAATCTGAGACATCCACAGAACTGGAAAATCTTAAAAAAAGAATAGGAACTACAGGCACTAGCATCACCAACAGAATACAAGAGATGGAAGAAAGAATTTCAGGCTCAGAGGATAAAATTGAAGAAATTGATACATCTGTCAAAGAAAATGTCAAATCTAAAAAATTCTTGACACAAAACCTTCAGGAAATCAAGGATACAATGAAAAGATAAAATCTGAGAATAATAGGAATAGAAGAAAGAGAAGAGTCCCAGCTACATGGATGAGAAAATATCTTCAACAAAATCATTGAAGAGAATTTCCCAAATCTAAAAAAAAGGGATGCCTATAACTGTACAAGAAGCTTACAGAACTCCAAATAGATTAGACATGAAAAGAAAATCTTCCCGCCACATAATAATCAAACCACTAAATGTACAGAACAAAGAAAAAATATTAAAAGCTGCTAGAAAAAAGGCTCAAGTAACATATATATAATGGCAAACCTATCAGAATCACACCTGACTTTCCTTCAGAGACTCTAAAAGCCAGAAGGGCCTGGACAGACGTCTTGCAGACCCAAAAAACCACAAATGCCAGACCAGACTACTATTCCCTGCAAAATTGTCAATCAACATAAATGCAGAAAACAAGATATTCCATGACAAAACTGAATTCAAACTTATCTATACACAAATCCAGCTCGACAGAAGATGTTGGAAGGAAAACTCCAACCCAAAGAGGTTAACTACACACAAGAAAGCACAGGAAGCAAATAGTATGCCTGCAGCAACACGAAAAGAAAAGAAGCTCACTCACACACTATTTCCACCAACATCAAGATGGCAGGAAGTAACAATCACTGATCATTAACATCTCTCAACATCAATGGACTCAATTAACCAATAAAAAGGAACAGGCTAGTAGAATGGATGCGAAAACAGAATCCCACATTCTACTGCTTACACGAAACACACCTCAGCAAAAAACATAGTCATTATCTCCAAGTAAAGGGCTGAAAAAGATATACCAAGCAAATGGACCCAAGAAAAAAGCTGGAGTGGCCGTTGTAGTATGCAACAAATCGGACTTTCAACCAACAATAATCAAAAGAGATGGGGAAGGATACTACATACTCATCAAAGGAAAAATCCACCAAGATGAAATCTCAATACTGAACATCTATGTCCCAAAAGTAAGACCACCCACATTCATTAAAGAAACACTACTGAAGCTCAAATACCTCACTGAACCTCACATATTAATAGTGGGAGACTTCAACACACCACTCTCACCACTGGGACAGATCAACGATGCAGAAACCAAACAGAGAAATAATGAACCTCACAGATGTCATGAATCATATGGACCTAATTGATATCTACAGAACATTTCACCCCAAAACAAAAGAATACGCTTTCTTCTCGGCGCCTCACGGAACCTTCTCCAAAATCGACCATATAGTCGATCACAAAGCCTCAACGGATACAGGAAAATTGAAATTACCCCTTGTAACTTAACAGATCATCATGGAATAAAGCTAGACTTCAACAATAACAAAAACAACAGAGAGCCTACCAAAACACGGAAACTGAACAACTCTCTCCTCAATGACCTCTGGGTCAGGGAAGAAATAAAAAAAGAAATTAAATTCTTCTTAGAACTCAATGAAAATGAAGGCACAACATACCCAAACTTATGGCAGACACTGAAAGCAGTGCTAAGAGGAAAGTTTATAGCACTAAGCACCTTCAAAAAGAAACTGGAGAGTTCCCATACTAGGCAACTAAAAGCACACCTGAAAGAGCTAGAACAAAAAGAAGCAAACACTCCCAAGAGGAGCAGATGAGAGGAAATCATCAGAGTCAGTGCTGAAATCAACAACTTAGAAAAAAAAGAACAATACAAAGAATCAACAAAATCAAGAGTTGGTTCTTTGAGAAAATCAACAAAATAGACAAGCCCTTAGCTAAACTAACTATCTATCTATAAGAGATAGATAGGGCATCTTCAAAAACCTCAAGAGATCTGCAGAATATGGCATTCAAAGATGTTTTCTTAACTTAAGATTTTTTGATATCGAGACATGTCAGCTCCTGACAGCACCCCCTATTCTACTCCAAGTAGAAGATGAGCATCGAAGAATCTCCAGTGGGAGATGGTTGAATTAGTGGCAAACCTATCTCTTGGCAAGAAGAACCCCTTGCTTCAACTGTAGACAGACTGCTGTCCAAAAAGGACAAAACTTGGAAGCAGGAAGGTCGACAGCCTAGCTCTGCCAAGACAGGGTAAGTCCTTCATAATTCCTGCTGTACAATCAATGTCTGTCAGAGAAACAGGGCCAAACAGCTGAAGATGGACAGCTCCCATTTTCTCTCCATACATTACAGCATCAATCTTCAGCTGTTTGGCCCCGTTTCTCTGAAGATTGATGCTGTGATGTATGGAGAGAAAATGGGAACTGTCCAGGCAGCCACTGGTATGTTATTTCTTAGTTTTGGAAGCTACGGGCCCTGCACTTCCTATATAATCAGATATATTTATCCCTCTCAGGTCTCTGAGGTGGTTGAAGAATAGATAGCTAGAGTCTCATAGTTAAATTTTGAGTTGGTTAGGAATCAAGAGGGTGTTCTGGATCTAAGAAGATGTTTTTAAAATTGTGATGCAAGTTAGTATGAAAGCTGAGTTAGATATAGAACTTTTAACTCATGGAGATGGTTAGATAGTAGAATGTTAAAGTCAGGCGCCAAATACATATGGACTGGACACTGGGAATGTATGCTAAGCCAATGTAACTCTCATAATTGTGGCCTGTTTATTTCTTGTTGTTTTGTATTGTATTTATTATTATAAGAAAAAGAACCATTTGTTGGACTGAAAGGGGGAGCTGTTGGGGGGAAAAAGATATACCTTAAACTTAAAAAAAAAGGGGAGAGGATGGGGGTTGAGGGGGAAGGGGGGGAGGGTGAGACTGGAGGGAGGAGTAGGGAAGGAATTGTGATTGAGATGTAACTTGAAGAAATAAAAAATAAATTATATTTTAAAAACCCGACCAATTTTAATGAAGAAATGGTGTACCTTGTAAATGATTAGTGCATCATATTGGTAAAACAAAGAAAGGCTCTTTTCAAAACCAGTGTATGCATATGACCTGAGGGATTTCCATATGCATGAACCCAAGGAAGAAAATACATGGAAAGGAAGCAATACTGACAATGTTAGCGGAAAATACATTTAAAAAAATTTTTTATAAAGTTCACATTTAAAAAAAAATTCACAATAAGATTCAAAAAGATAAAAAGACATTTTAGATGTTTGTTCTCTTGTGTTAGGTGCAAAGCTCCTGCCCAGTTGCACAGTCTCCAACAGCCTCTTAAGAGAACCCTAAGGCTTCTTTCTCATTTAGTGGCATTATTTTTCCTTCAAATTTTGGTTTGTTTTGATTATTTTAGTTATCGTGTATGTGTCCGGCTGACCTTGGACTACAGCAAGCTTCCTGCTCATCTTCAGCGCTGGATCACAGACCTTTACCCTGTACTGCCACACCCAGGAAGGTTGAGCACTTTGAAAATACAGTGTCTGCCTTCCTTTGAGGGCAGGGAGTGGAACATTTCAAGTTTCTCTTTATCATGCAGTGCCACCTGCTGGCCATGCTCTGTTAAACCATTGGGATCCACAACACCCAGCTTTAGCTTTTAGGATTTTATTTCTTCTATTTGTCAAAAGGAATATTTCATAACTTTTATTCTTTTTTTTCAGGCGTATTTGAAACTAAACATGGAAACTACTTATTTAGATAAAATGAATACACAATTACAGCAAGAACTTACTGAACTCTAAAAAATCTAAAATATATGAAGGACCTCAGCAATCTTATTTTTCTTGTTTTAAAATCTATTATTCCAGAGGCAGATCCAAGATGGTGGCGGCCCGCGCGAACGTACTTTAATCTCAGGGAAAGCAGTCACACAACGGCAAGTATTAAAAGACGCTGTACAAACAAATCTGAGAGATTCGACACCCCTCAGTCTCACCCAACTACCCAGGGACCACTAAAAGTCCCTGGGCAGGACGCACCCTCCCATTCTCAGACACGCACAGAAGCCACTGAATCCGGGAATCGGGATCCCCCCTCCCCGACCAGGAGAGACACACGGGGTAAGTTCGAATCTAATACCCAGCGGGCACTCAAACCCCACGCAGGAATACTCTCCTGCCTACTTGGCCACCTTAGGTCTCGCACAGATGGTCCGGCTATCTGGCAAAGGTTTGTGGACCTACGGCTCGGCTGCAGAGCACTCGTCAGGCTGAAGATTGCTATCCACTGCAGTACAAGGGAACTTAGTCGACCTTGATGTCACTTGCCAGTTTCCAGACCCGGGCCACGGGAGTGGCAAGGCTATAGGGAGTGAAGGCAGATTTATCCACCACAGGAACCAACCCGGGACAAACTGTGAGGTATTTTCAATTATTATCGGACTTTTTTGCTAGTACTGGTCCTTTCAGCAGGGAACCAGAGCTTATATGTATACAGCTCCACCCCCTGGATTAGTTAGGTCTCCACCTAGGAAGCAGGGCTGAATGACTCACCTTACAGAGGTGGAGTAAGGCAATTCGACTCCTATACCAAAGCGCCCCCTTTGGGCCCAAGTCCAGAAGACAGCTAAAAATTTCCAAATGGCCAGAGGCCCCAGACAGAAAAAAAATCAGAGCAGAATAACTCCAACAAAAGAAAGCAATGTTATTTCATCCAGCCCGGACCACCTCAACACAGCTGAAACACATGAAAACGATGACAATTCTACATTATGGAAAGTGATAGAGTCCCTTCAAGAAGAACTTAAGTCTATGAAGGAATTCAAAGAGGCCACAATTGCACAAACGAAAACAATGGATAACACCATTAGAGAGCTCCAAGCCAAGGTGGCTCAACTTGAACAAGAAAAAGAGGGCAATGAAAGACTTCCAGGCAAAGACAAGCAAATTGGAGTATGAAATGTACAAAACAAATAAAATCATTCAAAAAATGAAAATGGAAATGGAAACAATAAAGAAAACACAGTCAGAGTTAAACATGGAAATGGAGAATCAAGGGAACAGAGCAGGAACTATGGATGTGAGTACCAAAACTAGGATACAAGAGATGGAAGACAGGATCTCAGGCATGGAAGATTTGATGGAAGAAATCAACACAACATCCAAAGAAAATGAGAAAACTAAAAACTCTCTCACCCACAACATTCAAGAAATCAAGGACTAAATGAAAAGACAGAACCTAAGAATTATAGGCATAGAGGAAAGAGAAGACTGCCGACTCCACGGTCCAGGAAATATCTTCAACAAAATAATAGAAGAAAACTCCCCAAACCTAAAGAAAGAGATGCCAATAAAAATCCAAGAGGCTTACAGAACACCAAACAGATTAGATCAGAAAAGAAACTACTCTCGCCACATAATAATTGAAACTCCAAATGTAGAGAACAAGGAAAGGATGTTAAAAGCTGTAAGAGAAAAAGGCCAAGTCACATACAATGGCAGACCCATCAGAATTACACCTCACTTCCCCTCAGAAACTTTAAAAGCTAGAAGGGCCTAGACAGATGTCCTACAAGCCCTGAGAGATCATAGGTGCCCAGCCAGACTACTATACCCAGCAAAACTCTCTTTCAACATAGATGGAGAAAACAAGATATTCCATGACAAAATCAAATTTAAACAATATCTAACCACAAACCCAGCCCTACAGAAGTTCCTAGAAGGAAAATTCCAACCCAGAGAAGATAACTACACCCAAGAAAACAGAGGAAATAGAAACCTCCACAGCAACTAAACAAAAAGAAACACAAGACGACCAGCTATACCAAAATAATGGGAAATAACAACCCCTAGTCATTAATATCCATCAACATCAATGGACTCAACTCGCCAATAAAAAGACAGACTTACAGACTAGATCTGTAAACAAGACCCATCTTTTTGCTGCATACAAGAAACACATCTCACTATTGAAGATAAACACTATCTCAGAGTAAAGGGCTGAGAAAAGGTCTTCCCAGCAAATGGACCCAGGAAACAAGCTGGAGTAGCCACCCTAATATCAAACAAAATAGACCTCCAATTGAAGTTAATAAAAAAAGACAGAGGGCATTACATACTTGTTAAAGGATATATTCATCAAGAGGACATCTCAATATTTAACATCTATGCTCCAAATACAAAGGCACCTACATTTATAAAAGAAACGCTTCTAAAACTTAAATCGCACATAGATCCAAACACGTTAGTAGTGGGAGACTTCAACACCCCACTCACAACTATGGATAGATCATCAACACAGAAGCCAAAAAGAGAAATATTGAGTCTAACAGAGATCATGAATCAAATGGACCTAACATATATCTATAGAACGTTTCACCCAAACACAAAAGAATACACCTTCTTCTCAGCACCTCACGGAACCTTCCCCAAAATCGACCATATAGTGGGACACAAAGATAGCCTCAACAGATACAAGAAAATTGAAATAACTCTTTGTATCTTATCAGACCACCATGGAATAAAGCTGGACTTTAATAGCAAAAGAATCAACAAAAAGTCTACACACACATGGAAATTGAACAACTCTTTAAGAAATGACCACTGGGTCAGGAAAGACATAAAGAAGGAAATCAAAGACTTCTTAAAATCCAACGAAAAGGAAAACACAACATAACCAAACCTATGGGACACAATGAAAGCTGTGCTACGAGGAAAGTTCATAACACTAAGTATTTTCAAAAAGAAAATTGTGACACCTCATAGTAGTGAATTAACAGTTAAACTGGGTGAATTGGGGAAAAAAGGAGCAAACACTCCCAAGAGGAGCAGAAGGCAGGAGATCATCAAACTTAGGGCTGAAATCAACAACTTAGAAGCAAAAAGAACAATACGAAGAATCAATGAAACTAAGAGTTGGTTCTTCAAGAAAATACACAGACCCTTAGCCAAATTAACTAAAAGGCAGAAGGAAAAGACCCAAATCAACAAAATCAGAAACAAAAAGGGAGAAATAACAACAGCCATTGAGGAAATCCAGAGAATATTTGGATCATACTTTAAAAATCTATATTCCACCAAATTTGAAAACTTAAGTGAAATGGACAATTTTCATGATAGATTCCACCTACCGAAGCTAAATCAAGACCAGATAAACAGACTAAAAAGCCCTATAACCCCGAAGGAAATAGAAACAGTCATTAAAAATCTCCCAACCCAAAAAAGCCCAGGGCCAGATGCCTTTAGCACGGAATTCTATCGGACCTTCAAAGAGGAGCTAACAACAATACTTTTCAAACTCTTTCACAAAATAGAATCTGAAAGAACATTGCCAAACTCATTCTATGAGGCCACAGTCACCCTGATTCCTAAACCACAGAACTTTAGACCAATCTCCCTCATGAACACAGATGCAAAAATACTTAATAAAATACTAGCAAACCAAATTCAAGAACACATTAAAAGCATCATACACCATGATCAAGTAGGCTTCATCCCAGGAATGCAGGGATGGTTCAACATACGAAAGTCTACCAACGTCATTCACCATATAAATAAAATGAAAGAAAAAAAACCACATGATAATCTCGCTAGATGCAGAAAAAGCATTTGACAAAATCCAACACCCCTTCATGCTAAAAGTTCTGGAGAGAACGGGCATACGAGGACCGTACCTAGAAATAATAAAGACAATATACAGAAGGCCAGTGGCCAACATCAAATTAAATGAAGAGAAACTTGAAGCATTTCCTCTAAACTCAGGGACAAGACAAGGATGTCCACTTTCACCATATCTCTTCAATATAGTACTTGAAGTTCTTGCTAGAGCAATAAGACAACTAAAGGAGATCAAAGGGATAAACATCGGAAACGAAGAAGTCAAATTATCCCTATATGCAGATGATATGATAGTATACATAAGCGACCCCAAAAATTCCACCAGAGAACACTTAAAGCTGATAAACACCTTCAGCAAAGTGGCTGGATACAAAATTAATTAAAAAAAATCAGAAGACCTTCTTTATACAACAAACAAATGGGCTGAGAAAGAAATAAGGGAAACAACCCCGTAAACAATAGCCACAAACAACATAAAATACCTAGGGGTAACTCTAAGCAAGCAAGTAAAGGACCTGTACATCAAGAACTTCAAGCCCTTGAAGAAAGAAATGGAAGAGGCCTATAGAAGATGGAAAGATCTCCCATGCTGATGGATAGGTATGATCAACATAATAAAAATGGCCATCCTATCAAAAGCAATATATAGATTCAATGCAATTCCTATCAAAATACCAACAAAATTCTTTATAGACTTGGAAAGAGCTATTCTCAATTTCATATGGAACAACAAAAAGCCCATAATAGCTAAATCAATCCTGTACAATAAAAAAACATCTGGAGGTATCACCATCCCAGATTTCAAGCTGTACTACAGAGAAATAGTTCTAAAAACAGCATGGTATTGGTATAGAAACAGACCAGTAGATCAATGGAACCGAACTGAAGATCCAGAAATAGACCCATACGCTTATGGCCACCTAATTTTTGACAAAGAAGCCAAACAGCACACTGGAAGAAGGACATCATCTTCAACAAATGGTGCTGGTCCAACTGGATGTCCACTTGTAAAAGAATGAAATTAGACCCATACTTATCACCTTGTACAAAACTTAAGTCTAAGTGGATCAAAGACCTTAACATAAGACCTGTCACACTAAATCTACTAGAAGAAAAAGTGGGAAAAATCCTCAAACTCATTGGCACAGGTGACAACTTCCTGAACAGAACACCAACAGCTCAGGACCTGAGATCAACAATCAATAAATGGGACCTCATGAAACTGAAAAGCTTCTGTAAGACAAAAGACACTGTCATTCGAACAAAATGGCAGCCTACAGACTGGGAGAAAATCTTCACCAACCACACATCTGACAGAGGGCTAATACCCAAAATCTACAAAGAACTCAAGAAATTAAATGCCAAGAAACCAAATAATCCAATCAAAAAAAAAAAATGGGGGACAGAGCTAAATAGAGAATTCACAAAGGAGGAATCCCTAATGGCCGAGAGACACTTGAAGAAATGCTCAACATCCTTAATCATCAGAGAAATGCAACTCAAGATGACTCTGAGATTCCGTCTCACACCTGTCAGAATGGCTAAGATCAAAAGCTCAAATGACAGCACATGCTGGTGAGAGTGTGGAGAAAGGGGTACCATACTCCATTGCTGGTGGGAATGCAGGCTTGTGCAACCACTGTGAAGGTCAGTCTGGCGATATCTTAGAAAACTTGGAATAGCTCTGCCTCAGGACCCAGCCATACCACTACTGGGTATACACACAAATGCCTCTTCACGGAATCATAAGGAAGTTTCCTCATCTATGTTTATAGCAGCCTTATTTGTAATAGCTAGAAACTGGAAACAACTCAGATGTCCCTCAACTGAAGAATGGGTTAAAAAACTGTGGTACATCTACACAATGGAATACTACTCAGCTATTAGGAACAATGAAATTATGCAATTTGCAGCCAAATGGATGGAACTAGAAAAGCCCATCTTGAGGAAGCTAACCAAGACTCAGAAAGATGCATATGGCATCTATTCACTTATAGTAGGATTTTAGCTATATACTTAAGGTATCGATACTACAACTAACACATCAAAGGGAACTTAGACATAGACTTTTTATTTTTAATTTTTATTTTTTATTTATTTTTTATATTTTTTTTCTATTTTTTAGTCTTTTTTATCTATTTGTCTGCTTACTGGTTTGCTTGTTTAGTAGTTCTCTCTCCCAGGCAATGAGACACTTTTCACTGATGGTACTGCTTCGTAGACCCCCAATGAATGAGGAGGCTCTTGGCCCTCATACGACCTCTCAACTGAGATGAGGGACTGTTATATAAGGACACCCCACCCGAGAGAAATAGGATGGAAGGGTTAGGAGGTAAAGAAAAAAAAAATGAAATGTGATGTTTCGGCCTTTTACTACTAATTGTCATAAACTGTTTAGGATAATTAAGAAATGCAAACTAATGGTTATGCAAGCTGGTCATTCTCTTAGGTACTATGACAGCCTATTATAGTTATTTTCTAAGCTAATCAGAAATAAAGCTGCTAAGAGACAAGCAACATCTGCTTACCCTAATATCAGAGATAGGGCCTCTTCAAAAACCTCAAGAGATCTTCAGAATATGGCATTCAAAGATGTTTTCATAACTTTAGATTTTTTTATATCAAGACATATCAACTCCTGACAGCACCCCCTATTCTCCTCCAAGTAGAAGATGAGCATTGAAGAATCTCCAGTGGGAAATGATTGAATTAGTCGCAAGTCTATCTCTTGGTAGGAAAAGCCCCTTGCTCCAACTGTAGATAGAATGCTGTCAAAAAAGGACAAAACCTGGATGTAGGTAAGTCGACAGCCTAGCTCTGCCAAGACAGGGTAGGTAAGATATAGAACTTTAGAGTCAGATATAGAACTTTAAAGTCATGGACATGGTTAGATAGTAGAATGTTAAAGTCAGGTACCAAATACATATGGACTGGACATTGGGAATGTACGCTAAGCCATATAACCCTCATAACTGTGGCCTAATTACCTCTGTTGTTTGTATTATATTTATTATTATAAGAGAAAGAGCCATTTGCTGGACTGAAAGGGAAAACTGTAGGGGGATATAAGATATACCTTAAACTTAAAAGAAAAAAAAAAGAGAAGAGGATGGGGGGTGAGGGTGGGAGGGTGGGACTGGAGGGGGAAATAGGGAGGCGACTGCAATTGAGATGTAACTTGAAGAAATAAAAAATAAAGGAAAAAAAATAAAATAAGTCAAAAAAAAAGCCCTATAACCCCTAAGGAAATACAAACAGTCATTAAAAATCTCCCAACCAAAAAAAGCCCAGGGCCAGATGGCTTTAGCACGGAATTCTACCAGACCTTCAAAGAGGAGCTAACACCAATACTTTTCAATCTCTTTCACAAAATAGAATCTGAAAGAACATTGCCAAACTCATTCTATGAGGCCAGAGTCACCCTGATTCCTAAACCACACAAAGACCCAACAAAGAAAAGAGAACTTCAGACCAATCTCCCTCATGAACATAGATGCAAAGATACTTAATAAAATACTAGCAAACCGAATTCAAGAACACATCAAAAGTATCATACATCATGATCAAGTAGGCTTCATCCCAGGAATGTAGGGATGGTTCAACATACGAAAGTCTATCAATGTAATTCACCATATAAACAAGACGAAAGAAAAAAAACCACATGATAATCTCGCTAGATGCACAAAAAGCATTTGACAAAATCCAACACCCCTTCATGCTAAAAGTTCTGGAGAGAATGGGCATACGAGGACCGTACCTAGAAATAATAAAGGCAATATACAGAAGGCCAGTGGCCAACATCAAATTAAATGGAGAGATACTTGAAGCATTTCCTCTAAACTCAGGGACAAGACAAGGATGTCCACTTTCACCATATCTCTTCAACATAGTACTTGAAGTTCTGGCTAGAGCAATAAGACAACTAAAGGAGATCAAAGCGATAAATATTGGAAACAAAGAAGTCAAATTATCCCGATTTGCAGACGATATGATAGTATACATAAGCAACCCCAAAAATTCCACTAGAGAACTCTTACAGCTGATAAACACCTTCAACAAGGTGGCTGGATACAAAACTAATTCAAAAAAATCAGAAGGCCTTCTTTATATAACAAACAAATGGGCTGAGAAAGAAATAAGGGAAACAACCCCCTTCACAAAAGCCACAAACAATATAAAATACCTGGGGGTAACTCTAGCCAAACAAGTAAAAGACCTGTACAACAAGAACTTCAAACCCTTGAAGAAAGAAATGGAAGAGGCCCTTAGAAGATGGAAAGATCTCCCATGTTCTTGGATAGGTAGGATCAACATAATAAAAATGGCCATCCTACAAAAAGCAATATATAGATTCAAGGCAATGCCTATCAAAATACCAACATAATTCTTTATAAACTTGGAAAGAGCTATTCTCAATTTCATATGGAACAACAAAAAGCCCAGAATAGCTAAATCAATCCTGTACAATAAAAAAACATGTGGAGGTATCATCATCCCAGATTTCAAGCTGTACTACAGAGAAATAGTTCTAAAAACAGCATGGTATTCGTACAGAAACAGTCCAGTAGATCAATGGAATCGAATTGAAGACCCAGAAATAGACCCACACACTTATGCCCACCTAATTTTTGACAAAGAAGCCAACAAAATGGCACACTGGAAGAAGGACATCATCTTCAACAAATGGTGCTGGTCCAACTGGATGTCCACTTGTAAAAGAATGAAATTAGACCCATACTTATCACCTTATACAAAACTTAAGTCCAAGTGGATCAAAGACCTTAACATAAGGCCGGTCACACTAAATCTACTAGAAGAAAAAGTGGGAAAAACCCTCAAACTCATTGGCACAGGTGACAACTTCCTGAACAGAACACCAACAGCTCAGGACCTGAGACCAACAATCAATAAATGGGACCTCATGAAACTGAAAAGCTTCTGTAAGGCAAAAGACACTGTCATTCGAACAAAATGGCAGCCTACAGACTGGGAGAAAATCTTCACCAACCACACATCTGACAGAGGGCTAATATCCAAAATCTACAAAGAACTCAAGAAATTAAATGCCAAGAAACCAAATAATCCAATCAAAAAATGGGGGACAGAGCTAAATAGAGAATTCACAAAGGAGGAATCCCTAATGGCCGAGAGACACTTGAAGAAATGCTCAACATCCTTAATCATCAGAGAAATGCAACTCAAAAGAGGACTCTGAGATTCCATCTCACACCTGTCAGAATGGCTAAGATCAAAAGCTCAAATGACAGCACATGCTGGTAAGAGTGTGGAGAAAGGGGAACCCTCCTCTATTGCTGGTGGGAGTGCAGGCTTGAGCATCCACTATGGAGGTCAGTATGGCAATATCTTAGAAAACTTGGAATAGCTTTGCCTCAGGACCCAGCCATACCACTTCTGGGTATACACACAAATACTCCTCACGGAATCATAAGGAAGTTTCCTCATCTATGTTCATAGCAGCCTTATTTGTAATAGCTAGAAACTGGAAACAACCCAGATGTCCCTCAAACAAAGAATGGATTTAAAAACTGTGGTACATCTACACAATGGAATATTACTCAGCTATCAGAAACAATGAAATTATGCAATTTGCAGCCAAATGGATGGAACTAGAGAAGCTCATCCTGAGTGAGCTAACCCAGACTCAGAAGGATGTACATGGCATCTATTCACTTATAGTAGGATTTTAGCCATATAATACAGGATAACTATACTACAACCAATGCAGCAAAGGGAACATGGCCATAGACTTTTTTCTGTTTGTTTGTTTGTTTTTTAGTTTTCTCTCCCTGGTCATGAGACACTTTTCACTGGTGGTACTGCCTTGTAGGCCCCCAGTGTATGAGGAGAGTCTTGGCCCTCATATGACTTCTGAACTGGGGAGTGGGACTGTTATGTAGAGAAACTCTAGTCCAGAGGAGTGGGATATAAGGGTTTTGGGGTAAAGGGTGGGAGGGCAGGGCTGGGAAGGGGAAAAGAGGACACTGAGATGGAGTTGTAACCTGAAGCAACAAATAAATAAATTTATTTATTAAAAGAAAATACATGCAAGTTGGTATATATATATATATATATATATATATATATATATATATATATATATTCAAAGCCATTACTAAATTTGTGTCCTCTGGGGGGGTCCAGCCTAACCAACTGCTCATTATCCTGGAACAAAGTGACCAGCCTAGCCTGCAGACCTGCCAGTCTAAAAATACTCACCTGCTGAAAGCATATCTCCTTAAAAAATAAAATGAGGAACAATCTTCAAGATCCATATATTTATATATATATATATATATGTATATATGCATGTATACACACATGCACATATAAAACAAGCATACTACCACATTACTTAAAACTTTCTGGTTTATATAATACACTTGTATTATATAACTTGCCAAAAGTAATTCCAATGAGGTAAAAATGATGATAGTTCCAATGAAATCATTTGGTTACATTTCTGAAACTCCTATAACCTATTTTTTTTTTAAATCAGAAGCAAAACCCTTCTGAATACAAACCCCCCAAGAGGCTGAGAAACCCTGCTGAGCCCACACGTACGTCAGTCATAAACAGCAAGATCTAGAATTCAGATCCGCCCTTTCCTTGTTCAAGAAAAATAGATCTTCTTTGATACCGGAACAAAAACCTGGTGCCATCAAAGCGGCTCTCCTATGTGCCCACTGGTGGGAGGGAGCCAGTGTCTCTGCATGCAGCACCCTTGGCCTTTCCCCGTCACCGTGGCACTCTCTGCAGAGCCTTCCACAACCACCATCTCCAGAGTCCTCAGCACCCATCCAGTTCTGATATCTAGGTCCCTACATCTAACTCATGAGTTGACACCCTCCTAGGTGAGATGAACTAAGCCGGCCGACCGCCTTTCTGTAGAAGTCACTACAGTTCCAAATCTCCATTCCCTCAACTACGGCCACCCAGAGGTGTACAGTTAGTTTGGCTTCTTAGCAAAAGTAACAGAAGAGAACTTCAGTTTGGCATCTGCTTTACTTCACACAAAAATGGCAATGTTTATACATACATTCGTCTATCTCACTGGCATCAAACTCAAGTGAAAATTTTTTCCTTCAAGTTAATAAAAAATATTTAAGACTTACTTAAATGGTGTGAACAAAAAATGGTAAAGTAGCTTCTTTTTTCTGAGTCATCTTCACCTGGGAACCAAGCACGAAAACACTTATTACATTATAAATGAGAAAAAATAATGAATTTCATTCTGAAATATAAGTATCAATTAAAGTGGCTCTTTAGGGATGATTAACTTTTATGGAAATAAATGGAATCTCAAGCTACAAGAATCTTCCAAAAATAGCATACTATAATGTAATTACAACAATTCTTCCTTAACTCTTTGAAAATAAAGAAAGGTAAAGTTCCAGTTAGAGAACCATGTCTGTAACGCTGTGACCTCTAATCTACCTTTTAGGGACATATTTCAATAAATATGGACTCGACTTGTAGTCTTTATAAGCACATAAGGCAATCTTATAGAAAGTGACGCTACTCAAAGGCAAATCTATACTAACTGACCCATAAAACCCATATTTCAGAAATAAAAGCTTTATGACACTAGGCATATTCAAAACCCAAGATACTAAGTTATAGGAAAATATTCATTAAAAAATAAAATCAGGTATTTTACTTAACATATTTAAAACTTATAGTATAGTTAATTTATTTTTTCACCTTGAACTGTTCAAGAATCTGTACTGCATTGGTAAGCATGCTCTCTGCTTTGAAGAGACCAGTGTTGTTCAGATAATCCACAGGAAGTATTCCCTAAAAAACAAAGCATGACAAGTACTAATAGAGACGGTGGTGCCCTGATTGTAAAACACGCACAACTCTGTAAATCTAGCACTTTGGATGCTAAAGTGGGAGGTGGCAGGTTCCTGGCCAGCCTCAGCTACAGAGTCAGGTTCTGTTTCAATAGAGAAAACAAGGAGCTAGAGAGAATACTCAGCATTAAGAGCAGCTGATGTGGGCCTGGAGAGCTGGCTCAGTGGGTAAGAGCACTGGCTGGCCTTCCAGAGGACCTGAGTTCAATTCCTAGCACCGACTTGGGGTTTATGACCATGCTTAAGCTCCAGTTGCAGGAGCCTGACACCTTCTTCTGGTCTCAGAGAGCAGCACGGGCACACGCACACACGCACACGAAAATTTAAAAAAACAAAAAGACACACAGAAAAACAAATTACTGGATTAGGTGGAAAAAAATTAAAAACCATAGCTGAAAAAAAATCTCTCACAAAACAGAAATAACAAATTAAATAAGCAAATGAGATGAATTAAAGTCTTAACACTGACAAATTACTGCTATGGTTTATACCCTCTATGTTCCCTAAGGGCACAGAGTAAGGACTTGGTCCCCAGCGATTGGAAGACAATAGACAGTGAAGAGTTAAGACCTAATAAGAAGCACCAGAAACCCTGGGGGTGACCATTTGGGTCACTAGGGACACACCTTCTTATCAGGCTGTGGCATCTTGGTCGTTTTGTTTCTCTGCCAAAAGTCAAGTAGTTTTGGTCTGCCACATACTCCTGCTACAATGTCTCATCACAGACTGACCCTTTAATGCCGTCAGCCAAAAACAAACATTTGTTGTTGTTTTCTTTTTTTATTATGCTGATTATCTAGGAAATTTGTTATAGTGATGGAAAGCTGACAAATACAACTACGTTAGGCATAATGTCATATGTCTCAGTGAATCAAATATGCTATACACAAAGGGTAATCACTGTAATGGCTACAGCTAGATTACCTTTTTAAGACAAAAGGATATTAATAGAACATATGGAAAACATAAGGATATTCTATTCATTTTAAGAATAAAATTTACACACACTCACACACACACACACACACTGATGGCAGTATGGCGGTCAAAACCTTATTATTTAAGGTTCTGAGTCATATTCTACTTTTAACACAAATTTGACTTTGAAAACCTAAAACGTATTGGTGGTTGTAACCAGTATTATTTATATTTTCTTAGTTTGTGTTTTGGCTTTCACCAATTGGACCAGTTCTTTTTTTTTTTTTTTTTTCAATACAGGGTTTCTCTGTGTCACAACAGCCCTGGCTATCCTGTCTCACTTTGTAGACCAGGCTGGCCTCAAACTCAGTGATGCACCTGCCTCTGCACCCAGTCTTGAAATTAAAGGTGTGCACCACCACTACCCCATTCTCAGCAGCATTACCACTTCCTGCTGAGAGTCTTTCCCCATGAATAAAAACATGGTGGAACCGTAATCAGAGGCCATATCCTCCTCTGTGGAAAGGTAGGCAACATCCAAGCCAGACAACCTGAGAGTCAGAGGGTAGCAACTACAAGTATAATTTTGTTCTGCCCTAAGGTTAGGACCTTGAGCAGCACACCCATTCCAGGGCCCTCTTGGTTCCTGTTAATTTCCAAGCATCTATGTGATCTAACAAACCATTAATATCTTTTCTAATATTTGCCCTTTAAAAGAACTCAGTTTCTGTTGCTTGTAGTCAAAAAGTTATATACACATCACTTGTTACTAGAATATAAAAAATAACCATTTTTAAAGAAATAAAACATTTAAAGGTAAGCTTTCTTCCATGTTATATAGCATATACTCAATTATGAGGCATTACCTAATTAGGTATAGCTTTCTATTCTTATATGGAGCACTGGTAAAAAGTATCATTCCTTACCACCGAATTAAGAGGAAAGGGAACTCCAATAAGGGATGCCATGAGAGGTGCAATATCAGCCTAGAAATAGAAGAGTTCAATTCTAGTGAGTCTATCTGTATAAACCAGCAAATTGCATCCTTGCATACAACTATATTTGGACTATCACCATTTTATCATTATCAAAAACCTTTAAACATTTATCTGTTTTATATAAGTGTCTTTAAATGTCATTTGCTAGAAATTCATGACTTACGAAAAATTAAATTTGAAATGTAACCACTGAAGGTCAAATGCAAAACAAAATCAAACAAAAATTACTTGCCCAATTACCTGAGGACTTGACTATTTTGTGTAAGTTTTCAGTATCATGTAAAAGAATGCTTTGGTGGTCAGAAAAGAAAAGCATAGTTTATCTACTGGAATGTGCACAGCACTAAAGAAGCAAGTTCATTAGAAGGAAGTCTGGCCAACCCGTTAAGAAAGAGGAGAGTACGAACAGCACTGCGGCTATTTCTTTTTCCATTCCACCTTCTCAAAGTTATTAATGTGTCTGTTGTTATTCTGTCTCACTCCCCACTTCTTAGCTTACTGTAATCTGCTTTGACCTATTATCATCCAGAGAATAATCTTCAAAAGGGTGCTCACAACCTTTACTTTTCTAAGTTTAATTGGCTGTTTATATTAGTTCTCAAATTTGTCAAGTAGCAAAATATTTACAAGTTGGAGGAGATAGCTTCAAATCCTGGCTTGCTAGCTCTGAAAACTTCAGCAGGTTTTTAGATCTCCCTAGTGCCTCAGCTTCCTTATCAGTTAAATACGTTTCCCCTTACAACGTGATGGCAGAGGTAAATGACATAAGCTTTCAGTGTTCCTAGCACATAATAACCTGCAATGAAGGACAACTACAACTGCTGCTCTTACCAGGCCTCCCTCTCAGTGACACTGAGATAATTTCTCTTCTTGGCTCCATTAATGCCTGCTGCTGAGTTCCTTTTTTCTAAGTACCTGCCTGTTCCTCATCTAATGTTAAGAGTTTGTAAAGTTTCTCCCAGATACATGCACGTCCCAGAAAATTGGAGTATTCAAAGTCTTCCTTAAGTCTTTTCTCTCCCACGCATTTCATCTATTCGTCCTGACGGATTCTTATACATGCACGCGCACACGCGCGCGCACACACACAGAGAAACACAGTCTCTCTCTCTCTCTCTCTCTCTCTCTCTCTCTCTCTCTCTCTCTCT
>CAJQZJ010033173.1:139382-166865 GCA_907164525.1 Lophiomys imhausi
TCTCTCTCTCTCTCTCTCTCTCTCTCTCTCTCTCTCTCTCTCTCTCTGACTGTCTCTGTCTCTTTCTCTTTCTCTCTCTTCAAGAGCTTCCTCAAGCTTTTAGAATTAAATCCCCAAGGCCCATCATGCCCTACTGGTCCTGTGCCCTGTTTCTTCCTGACATCCTATGGGACCTGCGACTCTGAACACAAGCCTCTTCTAACACCCTTTAATGGGTGAAATGGCTTCTATGCCGAGCTCTGAGTTCATGCTGCTCTTCTCCCTGGATAGCCCTGCTGCTGCCCTGGCCTTATTACTTACTTATTCTTCAATCTCAGCTCAATTCTAAACTCTCCAGGAAACCTTTGCTAAGCAGAGCTTACCAGACACATACATCCCATGCTCTCCTGGCTTGAAAGCATTGATTCTCACCTCTACAGGAAACACATTCCAGGTCACAGCTTGTGCTTGCTTTTACTCACAATTACCCCACTTCACACTCAGCACAAGTGGGCATATGAGTGTTGGTTGGAGGACTGAATACAAAGATTCTTATCTACCTTAGATGTATACCAGGAATATTACCCAATACACTGGGGATTCAAAAAAAACAAATGCTACATTCAGTTTTTGACTAAGATCTACTTTTGTTATAAATAAAAGATATTTTTGGATAAGGGTCTTAGAATCATTTCTAGTCCTTAGACTGATTTTTTAATTATAAATTGGTAAATTGATGTTTTAATTTTATTTATTTATATATATATTCATTTTCTTGGGTATCATTCATTGATCCTAAGAGGGGGGAAAAAACGATTTTTATTACACTCCTAGAAATAGGTTTTCAAAGGACAGACATGAAACTGAACCCCGAAACCTTGGTTTACCCTCCTTAATGACAAAATCTCATACTTGATTTAAAAGATAAGCCACCTGCCACTTTCATAATCATATTCCAGTGATGGTGAGCCTTCTACAAACAGTGAAGATATCTGCCTAAGTAGCATGTATTCAACAAGCCTGTGCTTAACATTTACAGGTAATAGTCAATCCAGCTTTCTTTCTTTTTCTGAGGCATTATTTATTATTATAGCTTTGTGCGTCCTCAAACTAGCTCTGTAGATCAGACTGGCCTCAAACACACAGAGATTCACCTGCCTCTGCCGAGCCTACTAAATGCTGGGATTGAAGGTGGGCACCACCACTGTCCAGTCTAGCTTTCTCATGATCTAACCCATCTATCATCCTCATAGGAACCAATATTGTAGTGACAGCACTATATTCGCTCTACATTATCATCTCCACCCAACAAGGTAAATTAACCAACCACATTATTAACCTCCAACCAACGCACACGCGAGAGTCAACCCTAATAGTACTTCACATTCTTCCACTTATTCTACTCACCCTTAACCCCAAATTCATCTTAGGGCCCACACTATGTAAATATAGTTTAGTCAAAACATCAGACTGTGAATCTGAAAACAGGAAATAGACCCCCTTATTTATCAAGAAAGAAGCAAGAACTGCTAACTCATGCAACCATGTATAAAAACATGGCTTTCTTGCTTTTATAGGATAGAAGTAATCCATTGGTCTTAGGAACCAAAAACTTGGTGCAACTCCAAATAAAAGTAATCAACATACTCTCCTCATCTATTGGCCTAATTCTTATTACCCTACTAACACCCATCCTCATATCAACCACCAAGACTACTAAATCAATCAACTTCCCACATCTCACCACATCGGCCATTAAACACGCCTTCTTCCTCAGCCTCATCCCCATACTCATATTCTCCTTCAACAATGCCGAATTTACAATTACTAGCTGACACTGAATTACCATCAACACAATTAAACTCTATTAGCCTCAAACTTGACTTATTTTCTATCTCATTTATGTCCGTAGCACTATTCGTCACACGATCAATCATAGAATTCTCCTCGTGATAACATATACTCAGACCCGAACCTAAATGGCTTCATCAAGTACCTTCTACTATTCCTAATTACAATACTTATTCTAACCTCAGCAAACAACCTGTTCCAACTATTTATCGGCTGGGAAGGAGTCGGAATCATATCCTTTCTACTAATTGGATGATGGTATGGACGAACAGACGCCAACACCGCAGCACTACAAGCCATCCTGTATAACCGCATTGGAGACATTGGGTTTATTGTAGCTATAACATGATTTTGCCTTAACTCCAACTCATGGGAACTACAACAGATTATATCCACCAATAATCACAGCCTACTCCCCCTCACAGGGCTACTAATTGCCGCCACAGGTAAATCAGCACAATTTGGACTTCACCCCTGACTCCCATCAGCCATAGAGGGCCCGACCCCAGTATCAGCACTCCTTCACTCCAGCACAATAGTCATAGCAGGAATCTTTTTAATAATCCGATTTTCTCCTATAACCTCTGAAAACAGTATTATCTTGACCTCAATACTGTGCCTAGGCTCAACCACCACCCTATTCGCAGCTATCTGCGCACTAACTCAAAATGATATCAAAAAAATTGTGGCTTTTTCCACATCCAGCCAACTAGGCCTAATAATAGTGACACTAGGAATTAACCAACCACACTTAGCCTTCCTCCACATCTGCACACACGCATTCTTCAAAGCCATACTCTTCATATGCTCAGGCTCAATCATCCACAACCTAAACAACGAACAAGATATTCGAAAAATAGGGGGCATAATAAAAATCCTCCCACTCACATCATCTTGCCTAATAATCGGAACCCTAGCACTCACCGGAATACCATTTATAACCGGCTTCTACTCCAAAGACCCCATCATTGAAGCCATTAATACATCTTATACCAACGCCTGAGCCCTAACAATTACACTTATCGCCACATCCTTAACAGCCGCATATAGCATACGAATCATCTACTTCGTCACTATGGGCCACCCCCGATTCCCACCCTCAACTTCCATGAACGAATCCACCCCAGAATTTATTAACCCCATCAAACGCCTAGCACTAGGGAGCATCATTGCTGGGTACCTAATCTCCAACTGCACCCCACCAACAACAGGTCCCATCCTAACAATACCTGTACCCCTCAAAACAGCAGCCCTTACAATAACTATTCTAGGATCCCTAGCCGCATATGAACTCAACAACCTAACCTTTACACTCAAACACGAAAACCACCAAGCATATCTATTCCCCACACTATTAGGATATTTCCCCACTATCTTACACCGAACTATCCCCAAAAGCACACTAACCACCTGTCTAAACCTAGCCTCCAACCTCCTAGATCAGCTATGAATCGAAAAACTAATCCCTAAATCTATCTCAACCACTCACATCAGCTTAGCCAAAATAACCTCCAACCAAAAAGGCCTATTAAAAGTCTACTTCATATCATTCTTCATCACCCTACTAACTATCCCCCTATTGCTAACAACCTATCACCTCGAATAATCTCAATAATAATAAAAATACCAGCAAGTAAAGACCACCCAGCTACGACCATCAACCAGACCGCACAACTATATATAACCACCACCCCAACCCCCCCCTTCCCCGACAACACCCAAATCATCAGTCTCAAAAGCAGCCCAATTATCCATCACACAAATTTCAACACCCAAATCCAACATAACAAATTGACTCATCACATACATAATATACAACTCAACAAAAATACCAATAACAACACTCATATAGCCTACCAAGCCAAGACCCCAGACCTCCGGATATTCCTCAGTAGCCATAGCCGTAGTATAACCAAAAACAACTATTATCCCCCCCCCCAAGTAAATCAAAAATACAAGTAAACCTAAAAAAGACCCCCCCTAGACCTAACACCATCACACAACCGACACAACCACCAACAATAAGACACAGCCCCCCATAAATAGGAGAAGGCTTCAGAGCCAACCCCAAACAACAAACCATGAGTAAAACACTCATAATAACAATTAAATTAGTCATTACTCCTACATAGCACTTAACTATGACTAAAGACATGAAAAATCATCGTTGTAATTCAACTATAGGAGCACTAATGAAAATTATCCGAAAATCACACCCACTTATTAAAATCATCAATGACTCATTCATTGACCTACCAACTCCATCAAGCATTTCATCATGATGAAACTTCGGCTCACTCCTAGGGATCTGCCTAGCACCACAAATCACCACCGGCCTATTTCTAGCTATGCACTACACATCAGACACATCAACCGCCTTTTCATCAGTAGCACACATCTGCCAAGACGTGAACTATGGCTGACTAATCCGCTACCTACATGCAAACGGGGCCTCTCTATTCTTCATCTGCTTATTCCTACACATCGGCCGAGGGATTTACTAAGGCTCCTACATTCTTGTTGAAACATGTAACATCGGAATCATCCTCCTGCTTGCAACCATAACCACAGCATTCGTAGGCTATGTCCTCCCATGAGGACAAATATCCTTCTGAGGGGCCACAGTCATTACCAACCTCCTATCTGCAATCCCATACATTGGAACCACCCTAGTGGAATGAATTTGAGCGGGATTCTCAGTTGACAAAGCCACCTTAACACGCTTTTTCGCACTTCACTTCATCTCGCCCTTCATTATTGCAACCCTCGCAATAGTACACCTCCTATTTCTACACGAAACAGGCTCAAACAACCCCACAGGCCTAGACTCAAATTCAGATAAAATCCCATTTCACCCCTTTTATTCCACAAAGGACCTACTAGGAACTCTAATCCTACTCGCTTTCCTTACAACCCTAACCCTACTCTACCCAGACCTACTAGCAGACCCCGATAACTATACCCCAGCCAACCCTCTTAGCACCCCCCCCACATATCAAACCCGAGTGGTACTTCCTATTTGCCTATGCCATCCTACGATCAATCCCTAGCAAGCTAGGGGGAGAATGTGCACACACATTCTCCTGTTAAGAAAAGATCTGCAGCTATGTAATTTATATTCTTGTCACACTTTCTCCATTGCATTAGGAAGGATGATTACAAGGTTAAATACGGTGAAAAGTAAGGTATATATTAATAAGAGAAACAGTAACTGAGATAAAGAAAAGAAACTCTTAAGAGTAGTTTTAGTGTACCTCTGCTTAATGTAAGCAATGCAACCATTACAGAAAATCAAAGAAATTTAATAAGTATGTAAGTTTCACTTTATGTATGAATTCCCCACTGTTACTTGGAAGGAGTCTTTTGGGTGGAAGGTGTGTATACACGTGTTTGATAGAATGCATGCACGCACAAGTGGAAGTCAGAGGAGGATTTGGGGTATCTTATTCTATTGCTCTCCATCTTATATTTTGAGACAGGGTCTCTCAACAAGACAAGTGTCTCAACAAGACATATGCTGCCTGCTAAGCAGGCGGATGGGTCAGCATGCTCCTGGGTTCAGCTGGTCTTCACCTCTCAACTCTTAAGGTTACATGCACACGAAGCCATGCAGGGATTTTATGTGGATGCTAGGTGTTTGTATTGAGGTCTTATTTTCACATTAAGAACTCTTCCCCACTTGGGCCCCCTTGAAGGAGTCTTCTCTTTTCAATTGACAGCTTAAAAATTATTTATTTAAAGCCAGGCGTGGTGGCGCACGCCTTTAATCTTAGCACTTGGGAGGCAGAGGCAGGCAGATCTCTGTGAGTTCTAGGCCAGACTGGTCTACAAAGCAAGTTCTAAGACAGCCTGTACTGCTACACAGAGAAACCTTGTCTTGAAAAACCAAAACATATATATTATTTACTTATTATTGTGTATATGATGGAGGATGGGAGGGAAGCACGCATGCCACATTATGCACCTGGAGAAAAGAGGACAACTTTGTAACCAGGTGATTTCTACAAACTTTGGGGCTCTGGGGATTGAACTCAAGTGGTGAGCTTATGTGTCAAGTATTTTACCCACTTGGCCATATCAACAACTCACTTGGTCTTTGTTGTTTAACAATTATTTAGGCCAAAGAATTTGTACAAGAAGTACCCCTCTCCATAACAGATATATGTTGGAAAATCTTTTGCTGCTAGTACTACTGTTATTATTACTGCCTATGTTTCTATAAACTTCTTATAAAAAATAACATATTTAAATTTAAAAGGATACCTGATTGACATCTAACCTCTTCCACTGTTCCAATCTCCATTCTGAAAGACACAGACATAAAAGATGATGTTAAGATTTTTTAATAAGAACAAACTTTCTTTTTTTTCAGGAGTGCTGGAACTTATTCCTCATGTAAAGAATAAGTGTTGGAAACCTCTCTCAAACCCAAGTATGGAAAAAAAAGATATTAAAAAAGCACAGGAATATTTGTAAAAGATTTTTTTTTAACTAAAAAATAAATCCTTAGAATTTTCTGTGACTTATTAACTTTGAACACACTCATTTGGAGATATAATGCTCAAAACATCCAAGGAGACAAAGAGGGAGGCACAAGCCCAATGCCAGCTAGGCTACTACTCACCACAGCTCTACCAGCTACTGAGGCAACAACAGCACAAAGCCAGCACCCTCCTCCCTTTTTCTAGGTTGACAGCTGTGAGCAAAGAATTTAAAGTATAGCTTGATGCTTCTATGATCATTACACCCATATTGTAAAAACAGTATGTATTATTACAATTCCGTTCAAGGGGTAGATCTATGTTAGCTTTTTGAGGAACCTCACCCCGATTTCCAGTGACTGTGCCAGTTTGCACTCCAGAAGTGAACATACAGCATAAGCTACCTACTGTGCTCAATGAGTGAATAACCAGCAGTGTTTGTTCCTACATCCTCACCAGCACTTATTGTCATCTGTGTTTTCGGGCTTAGGACTTCTGATAGCTAAGATGGAATCTCAAAGTAACTTTTTGTGCACTTCTCTGATGGCTAAGCAATTGAACTTTAAAAAATATATATATTTATTTCTCAACCATTTGTATTTTATTTTTTTGAGAACTTTCTGTTCCATGTCCTAATCTTTGTTTTTGTTATTTAGTTTCTCATATCTTTATATAATCTAGTTATTAACTCTCTTTCAGATATATAATTAGTAAAGATTTTTCCCATTCTCTAGCCTACTTCTTTACTCAGATGATAGTGTCCTTTGTTGTACAGAAGCTTTTTAGTTTCATGAGGTCCCATTTATCAGTTGTTGGTCTTAGTGCTTTCATTACTGGATTACTGTTGAGAAAGTCTTTCCTGTGCCTGTAGTTCAGGCATATTCTTTACCTTATATCAGATTCAGGGTATTAGATCTTATGTTGAAGTCCTTCCTACATGGCTTTGGTCATGGTATTCATCACAGCAATACAATAACTAACACAGCACTTACTCATAACATAACTTTTGTTTAAAATAACTTTAATCTCATAGCATTTGCCCATAACATATAACTTTTGTTTATAATAGCTTTAATCTCCTACTAGGCAGGAGTTTCCATGGTATGAATAAGTGCAAACATATCTACAAAGTTTTTGCTCAACATTGCCTCAATTAAGTTACATTTAAAAAAAGAAAAAGCCTGACCATGAGCCGGACACCCCTATACTAATACTAAGATCTGTGGAAACAACCATCCTAAAGTTAGCATAGTAGATTTAAAAAACAAAAACCAAAAAGGTGTCTAAGTTCTATTCATTTGTGCTTAAATAAGTCTGGAAGAATCGTAAGAGTTCACTATTGCCACATTGTAGCCTCTGTAGGCCCGTGGCCTGGCCTGGTAATCCCTGGCAGCACTGACAATATACAAGCAGCATAATGAAAACTGCACCATGACTTACATGAGAGCATACTGCTCTGTCTTCATCTGTGTCTAGACAGAAATAACCTGGTATCACATCCAGTTTTTCATATAAGGGATAAACATTTTTAGTTACTGCAATCTCATAATTAATAGTATGGGTGTTTTCACTTAAGTTAGAAAACTGTAATCAATTTCATAATTTACCACTAAGAAACTGTGCATTCTTCCTTTACTTGTTTTATTCTTATTTACTTCTACTCAATTTTTTTACTATAATTTAATAAAAACAAGCTTAAATTTTCCTACTCATAGACATTTACAAAGGACAAAATAGCTACTATTGGTGGTACATTGTGAAATGTTCAACAAATAGTTCTAGAAAGGGAAGGGGTGGAGAAAGAGAAAAAAAACTAACCAACTCCTTGATTTACAGAATTTGCATATGACAATGACAAAATAACAATGCATTAAAATGAGATTTAAAACAATTTGAAGTGCTTTTTAAAAAAGTTGAAAAGTTCAACTTAGTTTAATTTTAGTTTTATTTTAAATGCCAGATACATAAGAATTTGTGACAATAAAGACAAATGTTTATACCTTTTAAAAACTCATCATCAAATTGCTGAGCTGATACTTTTTGAGGAAATTTGATTCCGGCTCCCCAAGTAACTAAAGGAGTTAAAGTCTCTGAAGGATGACCAGCCCCGTGGGAACCTACAGCAAAGACATTAAGAGTCATCAGATAAGTATATAATCATTGACAACGGTGAAATAATCTCGAAGCGCTTTGTTTTTTTGTTTTTTTTTGTTTTTTTTTTTTTTGGTTTTTCGAGACAGGGTTTCTCTGTGTATCCTTGGCTGTCCTGGACTCACTTTGTAGAGCAGGCTGGCCTCGAACTCACAAAGATCTGCCTGCCTCTGCCTCCCAAGTGCTGGGATTAAAGGTGTGCGCCACCACCGCCCGCCTGAAGCGCTTTGTTTTAAAGAAATGGTCTGAGTATAGGCTGGGGAAGTCATAGGCCCAAATGTGGAGACTACTGCTATTTTGCTAAATGGATACGATGTCACTGTCAAATTGTCTTCAGTAGCTATACTGATATCCATAGACAGGGCTTTTGTCAGCTTTAGCCAAAGAAGCTACTTCTTAACGTGAGCAGCAGGAACTGCAGTGATACACAACTGATAACGGGATGAAAACAGGTGGCCATTAATGAGACATCTGCAATTGCTTGTAAACACACACTCCAAGGTCCAGGGATCACCACAGAAGAGGCCAGGGCAGACAGAGTAGGGAAGAGATTTTTCATGGGAAGCATCTTCCAGTTTGGGAGGAAGTGGTACATACAGAATAGCAAGGTATACAGATTCACTATGATTTGAAAACAAAATGTTCCCCATAGGTTCACGTATTAAATTCTCGGTGCCCAGCTAGTAGTGATACTCTGGGAGGCTGTATATAGAGGTGAGCTGGAGTAATCAGTCACCAGAGTATGCCTTTGAGTGTAATAACCTGCCCTCATCCTTATTTCTTTATCTTGGCTTCCTATCTGCTACAAGGTAAAAAGTCTCCTCTGCCAAACAACCTTGGCAACATGGAGTTCTGCCCAAGCCAACCAACTACAAGGAGGCCTCTAAAACAGTGAGTCAAAGTAAATATTTCCTCCTAAGTTTTTCTCGTGTACTTTGATCATAGCTAGGCACAAGTAAGTGACACAGAATCCTTTTCTTCCAGCCTCACTGTAAATGGGGAAGCTAAAAGCAATCCTTTATAAAATGGAGTCCAGCTCACTAGAATTTCATCTTGTGATTCAAGAGCTCAACCCTCATCTTTATGTCATATCATTCTCTGAGTGCGAACTATATTTGCCTGGGGATTCTCGTGGGGAGCACAGACTTATCTAATGTTTAAGTTCAGTTGTCCTAGGCAGTCCTTAGCAGTTCTCAGCAATACATCTTAATCAATATCATTCTCTTTGCCTTAACATGTAAATTCCAGGTAGACTTTCTTTCCAATAGAAAAGTGGGAAGAAAATTTTAAAATATTTGGTTTTTTCTACTTTCTCATTTGTAAATGAGAATATGTTCTTTTTACCATTAGAAAAAAAGGATCTTTTTAAAGACGGTCAGATATTTTACACATATAATTATGTGCTGACATCTGATCTTCTGAACATAGTATTTGCAAGCTACATCTGCCACTGCTTTCATTAAGGTAGCACTGAAAGGTTAAGGTAGACAGACTAACCCCAGTCTGTCATTCCATGGTCAGAGGTAAAGATAAATGCTGTTTTCCCATCATCACCATAAAAATGCTTGAATATTGACACAATTTCCTTTACTCCATCATCAACTTTTTTAATATTGTCCATATATTCCCTGTTAAAACAACAGACATTAGAGTTAATATAAAACCAATTCAAACAAAGAAACAAAAGAATAAGTTAAAATAATTTAGAGAAATCAAATTTATTTAACCCAGACTCATTACATTCAAAGTCAAGAACTGAAGAAATACTTTCAGATTTAATCTTTACTATTTTAAAAATCATAGCCACTTGTAAGACTAATTTTTTTCCTTCAATGAATTTTTAAAAACTGAAATAATTTTCATAGTATTTCAAAATTAGAGGCCATCATAAGACTTATTTTTTTCCTTTAATGAATTAAAAAAAGTGAAATAGTTTTCATATACATTTTAAAAGGAAAGTACTGATTAATAAATATATTCTAATGAACACTTTAAATCCTAGATAGGATAATGAAGCTTTTCAAGTTTGTGGCCCTTATAAACTGCACTGTCCTGGTAACCTTAATAGAACAGTCTCAATATTTAAAGTACAGAATATTTCCATCCTATAAAGTATTTGTGATTTACATTTACTACAATGTTGAGAACAAATTGTATTCAAGCTTCTCATATAGTTGAACAAAGACAATTACAAGGAATATAGTCCACTAATGAAAACAATGTGTCATGTTAAACTAGGGGAATATGAGATATTCATGCTGGTAATTAAAACAACAGACATTAGAGTTAATATAAAACCAATTCAAACTAAAGGATAGAAGTTTAAATGTTTTTTTTTTCTTTCTTATGTCTGCAAAGCTGAAATGCCACTAAAGAAGTAATAAACAATACTTTCTGCAATCATGGATGCAATGGTGATTAAACACCCAAAGGAATTACATCTTCTGTTATAAAAATCCATACCATAAAATGTTTCTGTTTTTGAGATTTAGTGGAAATACTTCCAAAATGTGGGTACTTTAGACATTTCTCTATGCCTTGATAAATGGAGAATATGGAATATTTGCAAAATCCATTTTGCTTATTAATGTGCAGTATGGCCAAAGCACAGGTGATTTTAACCAGCATAAAATTATACATCATATACCTGAAAACATTATACAGGATAGTAGTTACACAAAGTATTAGTTCTGTTGTCATATTACACCAAAATTTCTAACAAAATAGCTATTCCCCACAAGATCAAATAGAACACAACATTAAAATTACCTTGATGATGGTCGGTGAGCATGCCCATTTGTATCTATTCCTAATAAGTGTAAGAAAAAAACTACTTTTTCTTCATTTACTTTTGAGAACAAAGACTCGTTGTTCTTTGCAGTATCAAAAAAGTCCTATATGTAACAAATCAGGTGAAAATAGTTATTTTATTTAAATTTATAAATAACTATAAAATTAAATCATCTTATATTGTTTCATTTTGTCCTCAAAATATACCAACATAAAAGCTTTGTTATCAATTCAGACATTTCTGTCCAAATAATCATTGAGTTATTTTGGTACAATTAGGCAAAATAATTATAGAAAAAGGAGTTTAATTTCATATCATTGTTACCATAGATCTATTGTAACTTTAAAAAAATTAAAGAAACATTTTGTGAAGAGCCAAATGTTAAACAGTAGTAGTGAGAACAGCTCAAGAACGTGTATTATATTTCAATATACTTAGAAATGGATCATTTTTATCATTCTGTCCACTGTCATTCCTGCCAAACTATGACATCTCGATAAGGTTGTGAGAACTCCTAACTACTTCCTCTTCCATGACTAGAACCTGTTCTTGGTGTGCTGTGGTGAGGAAATACCACTTAACAAAGAACAGCTCAGAAGTTTTAAATTAATGTCACAATAAGAAACTGGATTCATAAGCCCTTCAGATATAAATAACTTTCCCATTCACATTCATGAGCATGTATGCAACATCCTACAGAGAGTGCTTTAAAATTATTTTATATAAACAGATTATGTTAGCAGGTATAGTTATTGTTCACATAGCTGTACACAGATTTAGAAGATGCTAACTTTCAACAAGATGAATATTTTTGAAAAAATAATTAAAGTATTTCAAAGTGTAATTGGAATAATTAAGAGAAATTAATCAAAGATAAAACTATCCTTAACCTTCCATTTATATTCTACTTAATTTGAGTTAAATTCTAATTTTTTCTATGACTAGCAAAAACCTTAACCATAGACACAAGATTTGGGAAACCATGAAATACTGATTAGGCAGAGCTCAACCTGTCTCTAAATAGTTATCACTTTGAAAGCAGTTTTAAAGTTCTGCTACTTAAAGAAGCTCATAGGCAATTTTGAAGCCCACAATTCCACCTGTTTTCCCAGAGGCCACACTGGCACAAGGGACACCAGGTAAGATGCCTCCCCATGTCCTATGCCCACAACTCTCCTTAACACATACCTAACAGCCATAAACAGCATCCATCCCCTGGGCTCCATTTTCCGGCCGACAACTCCACCTGTTTTCGCAGAGGAACCTGCTGTCACCAAGGAACCCAGGTGACACTGGCACCAGAACAGAAGTAATGTTGGCATCCAAAACCCAAGAGGCCATGTAGGCCACAAAAACCCCATCTGAGACACCTTACTGAACTTGAAGACTCACTGGTCACCAGATCCCCAAGCGACTCATGCCAGAAGCCAGAGAAGAAATAGAAACCAAAGGAAAAAACATCCATCTAACAAACATAAACTTAGAAATCAACACCTAAACCTATAATAACCCTAAAATTCAGATGACTAGAGGCCACAATAAGAACACAATGAACAGCCAGAGCAATGACACCACCACTGCCCAGCTATACTGTGGCAGGCCCTGGATATTTACCACGTGCGTGCAGTTGCCTGAGGAGGCTATAAGAGGGTGTCAGATCCTTGGAACTAAAGCTATAACTGGCTGTGAGCCATCGAGTGCTAGGGATTGGACCTGGATGCTCTACAAGAGCAGTAGATGCTCTTAGCTTCTGAGTCATCTGTGCAGCCCCTAATTTTTCTTTAAAATGCAATTTTTTTATTATTCTGAAATAGCAATTTCAAGATGTTCCACATGTCACAGGGCCCACTATGCCTACACAAAAGCTCCAAAGGTCAAACAAAAGATCAAGAATCACAAAACTAGAAATGGGAAGCAAGCTTTTGTGGATCCTAATCTAGTGCTTATTTTACTTAAGAAACATAAACTTTCTCTACACCCTCACCAGCATGTGCTGTCATTTGAGCTTTTGATCTTAGCCATTCTGACAGGTGTGAGATGGAATCTCAGAGTCGTCTTGAGTTGCATTTCTCTGATGATTAAGGATGTTGAACATTTCTTCAAGTGTCTCTTGGCCAATAGAGATTCCTCCTCTGTGAATTCTCGGTTTAGCTCTGTTTCCCATTTTTTGATTGGATTATTTGGTTTCTTGGTGTTTAATTTCTTGAGTTCTTAATCAATTTTGGATATTAGCCCTCTGTCTGATGTGAGGTTGGTGAAGATCTTTTCCCAATCTGTAGGTTGCCGGTTTGTTCTAATGACAATGTCATTTGCCTTACAGAAGCTTTTCAGTTTCATGAGGTCCCATTTATTGATTGTTGGTCTTAGAGCCACTCTTCCATTGCTGGTGGGAGTGCAAACTTGTACAACCACTATGGAAATCAGTCTGGCAATATCTTAGAAAACTGAGAATAGCTCTATCTAAAGACTCACCCATACCCCTTCTGGGTATACATCCAAATGATTCCTCACCAAACCACAAGGACATTTCCTCATCTATGTTCATAGCACCCTTATTTGTAATAGCTAGAAACCTGGAAACAACCCAGATGGCCCTCAACTAATGAATGGATTAAAAAAAAAAAAAAAACCTGTGGTACATCTACACAATGGACTACTACTCAGCTATCAGAAACAACAAAATCATGCAATTTGGAGCCAAATGGACGGAACTAAAGAAGCTCATCCTGAGTGAACTAATCCAGACTCAGAAAGATGCACATGGCATCCATTCACTTATAATTGGATTTTAGCCATCCATATAGTACAGGATAACTATTGTACAACAAACACACCAAAAGGAACAGGAACATAGACTGTTGATGAGACACTTTGCCCTAGTGGTGCTGCCATGTAGGCCCCAGTATATGAGGAGGCTCTTGGCCCTCATGTGACTGCTGAACTGGGTTGGGGAACTGATGTATAGGGACACCCCACTCTGGGAGGAGTGGGACAGGAGGGTGGAAGGGTGGGACTGGGCAGGGTGGAGGTGGGGCACCGTGATGGAGATGTGGCTTAAAGTAGTGAATAAACATTTAAAAAAAAAACCACAAACTTTCAGAGGGCTATTTCAAAAAAGAACTTTTTAACATATTAGTCATTGTAAAATGTGTAATTTATTTTTAAAATACCATGGCACTGAACACTCAAGTTCATGAAGGCAGCCATCTAAACCTGAGATGAGTTCACTCAGAAATAAATTCTCAGGGCTTTAAATAAGAACATATTTAGTTATAAACCACTGCATAGCAAATACCTCCCCAGATGTAGTGGTACTCACATATAAAACAAGACTTGGACACTGAAGCAAGAAGACCCAGAACAATGGCCAGCCTGGGCTACATAACAAGACTCTATTTCAAAACAAAGCAAAACAACACCTACCTTAACTTTATCAAAAACCCAGGTATCTAGTTTTGTGGCATCATGGGCACCAAAATCCTCTCTTTGAGCATCGTAGCTATACATATAAACATGGTCACCACTAGCTCCTGAAAAGAAAATTTGAGGAAAACATAAATCTAAAAAAAAAAAAAAAACAACTAGGCTGACAGGGTAGGCAAGTCTTTCATAATTCCTGCTTCAAAATAATATCTGTCAGAGATACTGGGCCAAAAGGCTGAAGATAGATGTTCCACTCTATTGAGAAAAATTGGGGACTGTCCAGGCAGCTAGCTGTTTGTCATTTCTTGGTTTTGGAAGCTGTTGGCTCTGTACTTTTGGATTATTCATATATATTTATCCTTCTCAGGTCTCTGATGTGGTTGAAGACTACATAGTTATAATCTCACAGTTAAATTTTAAGTTGTTTAGGAATTAAAAGGATGTTCAAGGTCTAAGAAGATGTTTTTAAGTTGGTAATGCAAGTTAGGATGGAAACTGAGTAAGGTATAGAACTTTAAACTCACCAAGATAGACAGATAATAGAATATTAATATCAGTTGCCAAATACAAGCGAACTGGACAATGGGAATGTATGTTATACCTTATAATTTTCATGATTGTGGCCAAATTGTTTTTATTGTTTTCCATTATGTTTATTGTTATAAGAAAAAGAGCCTTTTATTGAACTAAAAGAGAGAGCTGTTGGGGGAAAAAAAGATACACCTTAATTTTTTTTTTCTAAAAAGCAGATAGGAGGGGGAAGAGAGGGCAATATGATTGTGATATAACTTGAACAAATAAATCTTTAAAAAAAGCAACAACAACAAAAAAAAACTTTTAAGCTATCATGAAACATGAAACAATCATTTCAAGTAAGGTTGTTGTTGTTTTGAGATTGTCTTGCTAATTTGTCCATGCTGGTCTTGAACTCATGGCCTCAAATTCTCCTTTCTCTTAAGCTCCCTGAGTTCTAAGATTACATCATACCTGGCTCTACTTCAAGAATCTTACACGTAGCCAGAATCAACTACAAAGTGCTTTATGATAGAGAAAGGAAAGGCATGAGAAATAATTAACACTTATTTTATGTGTCATGATTCATGTGAATATATACATACATATATATGTATATATATAAACATATTCTTTTTGTCTTCCAAATAACATATTCAACTTACCAAAGTCAAATTCTAATATGCAATAAAATAAAAATAAGTTCCAAAGTTTGTTTCCATTTAAACGTGTGCCTCTTAAGAGATTACGGTATAACATAGATGAAGATGGCTAGCATATTCCTTCCTAAAACTCAAACACCTCACTTGTCTTAAAATTATAAGTATTTGTCTCAACATAAGGAAATAAAGAGCTTGGAGTTGTAGTGTGTGACTGTAATCCCAGAACTAGGGAAGCAGAGACATGAAAATCACAAGTCTGAAGTCAGCCAGACCCTGCTGCAAATGCAAAGACTGGAGGAAAGAGGTCAAATGCTGCTTATTTGCCAAATAAAGAGGTGGACAAATATATTCATCTTATAAATTTATAAGACTTGTATTAAGAATCTGTAACCAATTTCTGGGATGGATAAGCTTTTATATAGGTCATGAAGACAACACATCAAGAAGTAATGACATTCTATAACAGCAGTTCAGCTCTAGTGACCCTGTGACTCTGCTCAGCCATTCTACTTCCCACATCCCAGATTCAGACATCTGAAGGAGTTGGTTATTTACTATACATTATGGCACATTAATTCTGGTTTGTGTCTCATTCAAGAATCAGTCCTGTGTTATCAATTGTGGCCAGAAGTAGGAAGATTAATTTGGTAAGCCACAGTAACATAACCAGTCCTCACTGCTTCCTAAAGAATAAAACATATAAATAGCAAATGGGGTCTGTCCAGTGAAATACCAGTCTGTGAACAGCATAATTCAGAAAACATATTTTGCTTTCCCAACACATAATTTTCCTCAGTAGTTCTATTTATGTCCATATGTACTGGCTGGTTTTGTGTGTCAACTTGACACAAAGTAATCAGAGACGAAGGAGCCTCGGTTGAGGAAATGCCTACATGGAGATCCAGCTGTGAGGTATTTCTTAATTAGTGATCAATGGAAGAGGGCCCAGCCCACTGTGGGTGGCACCATCCACGGGCTGGTGGTCCTGGGTTCATTAAGAAAGCAGGCTGAGCAAGCCATGAGCAACCAAGCCAGTAAGCAGCACCCTCCATCAGCTCCTGCCTCCAGGTTCTCTAGAAGTAATTAATTAAATTATTTACCTGTTTTTATATTATATTTAATTGGTCGGTGGTGTTAACTCTTAACCTACCAATATAAATAATCACACACACCTGATGGATTTTAACAGGCCTTGGCCTGGATTGTTTAATCTTAGCCCATTTAAGATATCTTATAATTCTAGTTCCCAAATATGACCCCATATATACATACGTCCCCTGGGCTGTTACTCCAGCCCTGCTTGAGTTCCTGTCCTAACTTCCTTCAATGAAGGATTATGATTTGAAATGTAAGGCAAATAAACCCTCTCCTCCCTAACTTGCTTTTTGGTCATGATGTTTGGTCGCAGCAATAGAAACCTTCAACTAAGGCACCAAGCTATGTATAATGTTATAAAATCTTTCTATTAAATGAAGTGATCAGTCACTTTGCTCCAAATAAAAATCATTCAGCGTCAAAAACTTCAACCAACTGACTTTGAATAAAAATAAATGAACTTTCTAAACAAGAGATCCCCTAATACTTGTGTATTTAGGCATATAAACAAATTCAAAAAATCAAAATGCCAATGCAGTGAAGTGTATGTGATATTTCAATATATTAAATGTACATCACACTAATGTGGATTAGTGTGATATACTTTAAATGACAAAAGTATGGCACAGTAAATAGTCATTATAAATGTTTGAATATTTAAAATTTTATGTCAATATCTATTGGCTTCATTAATGATTTTTTTAAATATGAAGAACCAGACACTAACTGTGTCCCCATAAAGAGAACAAGCACTCTGATAAATGATTTACATGAATTATTCAATTCTAAAAAGAAATTTATAATGTGTAATCACTATTACAACACATCTTATGTAAAGGGAAACTAGAGCTCAAGTTTATAAGTTTTTTTTTTACTTTATTTTTTATTTCTTCAAGTTACATTTCAATCACAATCCCCTCCCTACTCCCACCTCCAGTCCCACCCTCCCACCCTCTTCCCTCTCAGCCCCCCCATCCACTTCTTTTTTTTAAGTTTAAGGTATATCTTATTTCCCCCAACAGCTCCCCCTTTCAGTCCAACAAATGGCTCTTTCTCTTATAATTTATAAGGTTTTTATATGACAGAACCATATTATCATTTCATTGAATTCAAAAATACTAACAGTGTGATAAAGAAATATTTAAAATACAACAAAGGATTTTCAGTCGTTTAAACTGACAATCAAGTCCATTGTAGGACATATTTCTGTTTTCAGACTTGATAAAAACCTCTAGAAATGAATAAAAATAACAACATATATGTGTGTATTTGTGTATACATACATACATATCCCAGCAAGATGACTAACCAGGTAGAGCCACTTGCTACCAAGACTGGCAATCTAAATTACACCCCTAGGATCCACATGGTATAAGCAAAGAACAGACTCCTGTAGATTGTCTCTGACTTCTAGTGAGAACCATGGGCACCATGAATACACAAAATATATGGCTCTGGCTGACCTGGAACTCACTATGGACAGGTTGGCCTCAAGCTCACAGACATACTTGTCTCTGCTTCCAGAGTACTGGGATTAAATTTGTGCACCACCACGCCTGGCTAAATAATTTTATTTTTTAGACAAAGAATTAAAAGACCAAGGTATAGAGAATAATTGAGTAACAGATTAGCCCAATATGTGAGAGGTCCTTAATCTAAATCTTCAATAGTGTAAGAATAAAAGCATTTATTTATGACTTATTTACTACCTGAGAAATACAATCAATGTCTCTTACCTTTGGCAAACATAGGCAAAATATCTGGACTCCCCCAACTCCATGTGTACTTGCTTTCATTAAAAAGAGAGTCAAATTCTACAGGATTTTCTTTCCATCCTTTGGGTAATGAAGAAAAGAAGCAAGCAATAATAAAATAAGTACACTGCAAAATAAGGCCTGAAAGAAGCATTCTTCAAATAGTAATTGAGACAACACATAAAACCCGTAATTTCCTTACACATATTGTAAGCCTATTTTAAAATAAATGATAGATAATTCACTTTGTACTAAATCACTTTTAAATTCTTGAATGTAATATCTAACAGAGCTACATTTCCAAACATACATGCTTTTTTCAGTAGCACAGGATGAAGAAAAACTAAAGTTTAATTCCAGAATCAATACCAGGATGTGTTCGTGTGTGTAAGGCATGCTCAAAGACTTGTCAAAACTACCTCAAAGCACAGTCTTGGCACTGGAGACATGGCTCAGAGGTTAAAAGCACTTGCTGTTCTTGCAAACCCTGATGTCCTGGTTTAGTTTCCAGCACCAATATTGGGTGGCTCACAATTGCCTGTAACTCTAGTTCTAGGGAGTTCAAAACCTTCTTCTGGCCTCCATGGGCAGCTGCATACACACTGTGTACAAATAGACAAGCAAGCACACACATACACACGTGCACACACACACAAATAAATCTAAAAAACACACTGAGTTTTCAACAGATGTCATGATTCAGTGGTAGGAAAAGACAGTTTATGTAACAAGCATTTTATTTGATAAAAATTGTTTCAGAACACAACCTTTGGCAACTGCACTGACATCCTCATAAAAGCCAGCTATTAGGGCTACATGGCCAGGCCGAGATTCTGTGGGCACACGTGTGTGAGATATTCCCCAGCTGCCTTCATGCATTATAACACTCCTAAAAGAAAATTGGGGTGAACAGTTAATATATGATAGCATTAAAACTCTCTCATAGGCTTTAAAGAAAGATTTTTTTTACACAAGGAATAAAACAAAACAGTTAAATTGTAAGACAGAAAGGAATCTCAAAACCCAGTTGAGCCCAATCCTCCACTGCCCACCAACTCAATAAATACAGTAGCATGAGGAGCCCAGGTATACAAAGCAATCACTCCCTACTACAGAGAATCAAGAAACAAACCACACCCTAGTGTTTCAAGCCACAAAGCAGAGATGATTGTTGATATAGAAAAAACTAACATACAGAAGATTATATTGTTAAATTTTATTTGATGTGAGGATGGTATATGCCTATATTTTTTAAAAAGTCCTTAATGTATGTAGTATAGTGTTTGGTGTAAAAATGCCACATTGTCAAATTGTTCACAGAAAAAAAAATTCTACAAAATGCACATCCACAGTTGTGTGTGAGAGAAAAAACTTCATATATTTTTAAAATGGTAAAAGAAAAAAAAAGTGCAGGCATGGAGGTACATTGCCTTAATCCAAGGACTTGGGAGGCAGAAGCAAGCAAATCTCCGAGTTTGAGGCCAGCCTGGTCTACAAAGCAAGCTCTAGGTCAGTCAGGACTATACAATAAAACCTTGTCTCAAAAAAGAAAAAAAAAAAAAACTTTTTAAAAAAGTTTTTTAAAAGATTATCAACTGTAAGTTGATATTTATCAGTTCATAATATAATCCTGTTTTTCTAACTCCCACAAACATTTATAAGACACAGCCCTGAACCTGCTGGCATTCTTACCTAATGAAAGGTGCTCTAGAGTGTCCACCTTCATCTAATTCATAAAGAGCATCTGCTCTCAGGCCATCAGCAACAAACAACACTAATCTTTTTGCTGGAGGAGGCAGTGGTGTAAACTGAGGAGTCATCCCATGAACCAAAGGAGATGTAAAATAAATGTCAAAGATGGAAGCGAAGAACACAAAATGTACAAGTAATCCCAAAGCAAAAAACAGCAGCATATCCAGAATGAGCTACCTGCAAGAAAAGCTGAAACAAGGAACAAAGTCAAGCAGGACACACCTGATGAGGATCTTTCTTCCACATATCTGATGGCTTTCATATACACTGGCCAGGTGTCACGATACTACACAATTTACAACTTGCATTTCATTTATAATGACAACATTGTTTAGCAACTTAAGATAATTCTGAAATATATGTTAAAGTACACAAGCAAAAAGAAAGAGTTCAATTGATAAATGTAACAATTTCAGTTACCTAATAAACAATTAAAACTTAGCACAGGAACACAGAACAAAAGGTACTAAAAATTGGGCTCAGTCACAGGAAATCCTAAATGACATACAAAATATAATTTAGGCCATTCTTGGTTATCCACACAACACTGTCCTTGCTCTTAAAACTTCAGTTTATTTAAATTTTTTTGAGTTTTGGGGTATTTTTTTTGTCACGTTGGTAATCAGTTAGGGGTTGCCTGACTCTCTTGATTAGCAACAAAATGAGCAGAAAACATGCATTCTATCCATTTTGCTGAGTTGCCAAAAGAAATTAAACTTCATCTGTGCTTTAGAAAACCTGCATTGCTTAAATAAACACTTTATTTCCCTGAATCAGTAAAATGGGTTTTATTTATTCATTGGATACAAATTGTGTGTCCCTAGAAAAGAACACCAAGAAGACCTATCAGAGATCTGATGAGCGTATAAATACTAAAGAAAGAAAACCAAGCAAACTGAAACATTTAAATAATACTGTGAGACAGATCAAAGTGACCATAAGAATGTTTTCAAACTAGTCTTTTGTTTTTGATAGTAAATGTGTCTACAGATTAAGTATCAAAACACTGGAATTTCTCTTACTTGAAGCAGTATTATGTACATATAATGACCTTGATCTGAAAAATATGAAAGCTGAGAATTATGGACACATCTTATTCCTCCTGGTCTGAAGAGTCAAATATCACAAGATGGAAAGTGTCCTGTAAGAAGGAAAGCAACACTAAAAAATGTGCTTATCAAAGACAAATTTTTTAAAAAGAATCAAAACGTTAAATTATAAGATACTTTTTTTTTATTCTAAGAGAACATAGGGGGACAAAATATCAAAGATTCCTAATGAATACATGCAGTTTCACAATCTAATCTTTCAGGGTAATGTTGCTTCTTTCTTAATTTATATATTAAACAAATCCCACACTGGAAAACACTGGAGTAGTTTGGTCTTCAATTTTTGACTATTAATAGCATCTGTGTGGTTAAATAAAATGTGTATGTGGGGCTTTGAATTTAGCCCAGTGGTAGATTTGTGAGTTCAGTACATAACTGACTTTGATGATTTAATGTCTGTCTGCCTTTGTCACTCCACTATAATTCAAGAACAGCAGGAAAGGTCAACATTAACATCCATCACATTTCTATGCAAAGACTTAAACGTTTACTGAATAAATCATTTAGGAATACATTTCAACGGCAATATGTACGACAGACACTAGAGGTCGCCTTGCTTCTCTCTTTGGGTTTCCTGGATAACGATTTAAGCTTCAAAGACATTTTCCAGACAAGCTCAAAAAAGCCCATGTTTTATGTTTAAGTAATTTATTATACATGAAGTTAGAGTGACTTGAAAATATGAATATTCACATACCCAATCACATTTTTCTCAAGCAATATTGACATATAGCATTTTCCTTTACATATACTCTCTTCTCATTCACATTTATTGAAAAAGAAAACCTCATGGGCATAGTTGAATTGTTTGAAAATCTCCAAAAAAAATGCATAACTATTAAAACTTAAACCACACATTTTCATTTGCCTATAAAAATCTCTACCTCTGTGAGATATATACCACCACAAACTAAAAACTAATAAAGTATTATACCATCAAACACTAAATCAACCAAACTTTGCATTTATAATATTATTTGTGGTTATTCAAAACTATTAAATCCTCAAATAATTTAAACATATGGATGAATGAAACGTTTAGGAACAAAAGCTATCTTTTATATTTTTATTGCTAAAAGACAAATTGCAATGGCTATCTTTATTCAGATGTCAGCCTAAAAGGCTTTGATCTGGGTCAGTCAGAATTTTTTTTTTTCTGCAAAGAAAAAAGAAAATTTCCAACAACTGTTAATAAATTATAAGTAGAGGTCAGAAATTCTTAATATTCTACTGTGTGCATTAAAACTATTCATGCATGATACTGAAAGGCAAAGAACCCTTTGGTCAGCTGACTTATCGAGAACCTGCAATTAGATAAGCCCTCGGTTACAGGAACTAATAGTAACTACAGGTGTGGATAGCAGGTCAACCTCTAAACTTCTACATTCAACTTAAGACTCAAAGGCAAACATTTAAAATCTATTTTCAATTTGTGCTTTAGAATTCAGACCCTATATTAAAACTGCTGCCACTTTTTGTCCTACTGACATTGCTTTTCCAGGCTCTGCCAGCCACTGATACTTGTTTTAAAAGCCTGCCAAATGTCCTCAGTTTCTGACCATACTAACATTTGCTGTCAACCAGCTACGAGGCACTGAAAAGAACATTCACAATTCTATGTACTTTCATTAGCCCTCTGTGCAGATTAATGCAAGTGAGGATACAAGAATTTAGGCTCAAACATTTCCAACATCTCACCATAAGTAATGTGTATAGACTCTTCTATCATCTTAAGTTCAGTTTTCTTCATGGACCCTGAATTTACATTTCTAAACATCTTCGTTACAAAGAAGAAAAAAATAGACATAATACACATTTCTGCTCATGTCTTTCCCATGCTATTCACTAATCCTCCATTCCAAAATTTGGTTCCATTTTTAATCTCTTTAGCAAACTCAATGTAAGGACTAATAATCCCTTTTGCTAAGAAATGTGAAACACAATACAATATTGGTCATTTTATACTATTTCCATGATATTGAAGATCTCTTTTTTTTCAGATTTATCAATAAATGGCACAGAACACTATTTAGCCCAAAGAATTGGAAACTAAATTCTTATTTAAAAAAAATCCTTACTACTAACACTATTTTAAAATTATCTTACAATGTAGGAAGGTTACTTAGGGACTTTTACTATTTGGCTTAAATGTCTCCCCATCTCCCTGTCTCCTATACCCATTTAAACCATCTACCCCCACAGCCAGTATTCCCCCTCCCAACTTCATAACACATGTAACAGTATTTTAAAAGCTTCTAAGAAAGCCCAAACAACAATAGCAATAATAACAACAACAAGAAAATCTCCCAAAGCCTTATTCAAATGAAATTTTAGTTTATTGAGACAGAAATTAAAGCCTGTGCTTTACTGCTAGCATACTTTACAAGTAAACCAATAACCAGATCTAAGGTCATATAACAATGCTCTATTTTAATTTTTCCACAAAGCTAAAGGACAAATTTCAGTGCTTCTATATAATATATATCAGAACAGACAGCACCGTTTCTTATTTATTTTGTTGTCTATTAGGAGCTGGTTAGTAAGAATATAAAGAAAACTAAAACCAGGAAGAAGTGCCAAATCGAAGCTTTTAGGACTAGCAGTCTAACACTAACTACAGGGAATTTCCCCTTATCACCTCGGACTATAATCAAGAAATAACACAAAAGATAAAAGATCTTCCAAACTTAGGAGTATAGTTATGTGGTAACGTTTCATAAAAGCAATCAAATCTCTTTACAGCGTGCAATTTTTAAAAGCGCTAAAATTTGATCGATCCACAATCAAAACCTTGATTCTAGCCTAAATGAACTCATGAAATTGTGAGAAAGAATATTTTTTAGACAAAAGACAGGTGATGCTAATCCCACGAAATATGTCCTAGGGCAGTGATCGAAGCTGCCTAGACTAAAGTTTACTCACTTGTACTGGTCAGACAGCGCTTAACAGTTTGAAAAGTTCCTTTGATGCAAAACTGTATGTTAATCTCCAAGGGTTTGCAGAGCACTTAGTTTGTCGACCAAGTCCAGGCAGTTCACAGACGAATGCAAAGGCAACTCGAAACTCAAGTGTGCCAATTTCCGTCCAGGCTCTTATCTGCACCCGGCAGCTCTCTAGGTAGAACTCCCCGACGGAGGGGGCGATAAAGCACCCTCACTTAATCGCAAGCATACAATGCTTGGCTAGACTTCCAAGTGAGAAAGTACATGGCTGGGAAAGTACGGAAGAGCAAAGAAGCCAGATTCTGACAACTGTCCAGGGCACTTGCAATCCGGGAGGAGACAGCAAACAGTAGCAAAAACTGAAAAGGGAAGGGAGCGGCAGGCGTGGGGCCACCCGGTTGTCTCTGCCACACCCCAAGTGCAAGGGTCCCGGGGCTTTACCTGGGGCTTATACGGCTCAGGCCCGGTCTCGGGAACGGGACTCCTCGGAACAAAAGCAGGACCCAGGGCCATAAAAGATCTCGGGAGGGTTACCCTCAACCCCCTCGAACTACAGCCACGCTGTAACCCTCAAGTACCTCCAACTCTACTGCTCAAGGGAACGCCCCCAACATGGCCCAGGCCTCTGCTGCTCTCGCGATAACTCTCTGGGCTGACCCAGTAAGTCCATCCAATCCCGGAGCGGTTGTGGGCGGTGCTTTATGTTTGAGTCGGGAGCGGTTCCTTCAATCTTCCGTCTCTGGGTCCTGAAGTGGGGGGGGGCTGAGGCGGGGACGGGGCGTGGCGAGGACGGGACCCAACCCAGATCTCGCGAGACTAGAGACCAGGAAGACGCCTGCAGAGCCGGCTGCTGTTGCAGCGGCTGCATTGGGTGGCTGGTGCTGCTGCATCCCGCTGTCCTGCTTCCCAGTCCGGCCTAGTCTCTACGTGAGAAGGAGGGACGCGGTCGGCCCGGGCTGCCTCGGTGCTTAGTTGCTCCCGGGACCTAACGGGGATTCGGGTGAGGTCTGTCGGGCCAAGCAGGGAAGCACCCACACTCCTGACAGAATAAGATGGCGGCGATGGCGCCCGGAGGTGGTGGCAGTGGTGGCGGCGTAAATCCATTCCTCAGCGATTCCGATGAGGACGACGACGAGGTAGCGGCGACCGGGGAGCGGCGGGCGGGACTTCGGCTGAGTGCTGGGGTCGGCCTAGATCCTGGCTCTGCAGGATCGCTGTCGCCACAGGACCCCGTAGCCCTAGGGAGCAGCGCACGGCCAGGACTCCCTGTGGAGGCGTCTCCCGCTCCGGCCGCCCTGGGGGTCAGCGGGGAGACCCCTGCCCGATTGTCAATCGATGCCATCGCCGCCCAGTTGTTGCGCGATCAGTACTTACTGACTGCCCTGGAGCTGCACACAGAGCTGTTGGAGAGCGGCCGCGAGCTACCACGGCTGCGCGATTACTTCTCCAATCCTGGCAACTTTGAGAGGCAGAGTGGCACCCCGCCAGGGATGGGGGCGCCCGGGATCCCAGGCGCATCAGGCATTGGAGGCGCTGGAGGTCGGGAACCGAGTACGACGTCGGGCGGAGGACAACTCAGTAAGTAGGCGCAGCCCTTCACACCTGCAGACTTGGGATTAAAAGAGTTACTTACTGTGCGGTTGAAGATATTTGTGGACGGGTACTGAGTCTAGGATCGTTTTGAGAAGCGAGAGACTGTAGAGCGGGATGAGCGGTGTCCTAAGTACTGGAAGCAGAAAGATGCTGCTGCACCTGTTCTTTGTGTTGGTTTCCCATCTTTGGCAGGTGTTGCACTGCTCCCGACTCCGCCGTTGGTGTTGGGACCTATAACATCAGAGTTTCCACTTTATTGGCTATTATGGCAGGCTAGAAAGCTTCCTTATTACTTGGGCATATTGCTCTAGGCAATTTTCCTTTTTCCCCCAGTCTCTTCAATCAGACTACCAGGAAATAATGTTTCTTAGTAATTCTTTGATTCACTCAAGAGAAAGAACAGAACAGGAAATGTGGATGTTCTCCTGAAGTTGGATCCACTGAAGACCTTTTGTCCTTGTGAGGCTTAACTCAAAACTCGGTCTTTCCATTGTTTTGTGTAATTAGTATGTGCTAATAAAAAGGAGGAAATGGGATTTTTCTACTTCATAGAATCTGTTCTGTTTAATATCAACATAATTCACTTTCACTACCCCAATTTCAATAATGTGTCGATTTACAGGAAAGCTGTGACTAGATCCAGGATCTTCTGGAGCAGCTTTTCTTCTCACCATAGAACCACTGGGAAGACTTTTTTTCTCTGAATAAGCCAGAGATCTGCAGTTTTTTATTTTTGTTTTTGTTTTTGTTTTTTCTTAAATTGATGCAGTTATTTTTAGCAGCAGAGTAATCACTGGCCTAGTCATTATTTATATATAAGCTTTATATGAGAATTCTCAGCGTCCTTATTGAGAAGCATTAAATTTTTCCCACACTAATGCTAATACTCTGGTGTGTTCTGTGAGGCCAACTGGAATTTACTAACAAATCAGCCTAATTGATTTTTCTAAGTGTCTATACTTTTGAATGATTCCAGAGACTTAAATTGCTAAAGTTTGATATAGTAGAACTGGGAAGGGTGTGTTTTCTACCAGAGTAAATCCTAAGCACATTTCCTTCTTTTATAACTATCTAAATTATCTAATGATTGTCACCTGACAAACCACCTCATGAGGACCCAAATGTCACTTATTTTTACATATAGTATTTTATGTACATCCCAGGCTTAGTTAGTTTTAACTACATCATAGCCTTTAACTCTTTGTTATTTGAATTGATGACAGTAATGATTTTAGTATAGTTATTTCACTTGTTAACTTGGCTCCTGCCTCTCATTTCCCAGTACTGGAAATTAAACCTAGGGCCCTGTATATGACAGACAAACTGCTGTATTTCCCTAGGTGTGTGTGTGTGTGTGTGTGTGTGTGTGTGTGTGTGTGTGTGTGTG